>JAPPVO010004130.1:0-16663 GCA_030407325.1 Camellia japonica | reverse complement strand
GGTCGCCTCCACAAGATGGTCATAATTTCAGATCATGTTCCCGGCAACCTTGAACAAGATCTTGGTTCTAAGCTTCTTCTCGAACTCAATGCATTGGTGCTCTTCCATTGCTACCAACTCCGGCGCAAACTAGGACAAACTAGAAAAGGCCGCTTCAAACTCGGCTACGAACATATTGAGTTGTTTAAGGTCCTTGAATTCTTGCCTCAACCTCTCCCTAGCAGTGGGAGGTAGGTACTTGTCTTGGAAAGCCACCACAAATGCCTCCCATGTCGGTTCTATTCAGCCCTTGGCAACTTCCACCATTGGCCCGCGTTCCCTTTGAAGTAGTAACTCGCAAGAGTCACCCTTAACTCACTATCCTCAATATGAAGCATCTCAAAAGTTGTCATGGTTTGTTCGAGCCATTCATCCGCTTTCTTAGGCTCGGGGCCACTATAGAACTCATCCGGCTTGGCCTGCAAAAACTCCCTCGTAAGGAAGCTCGCCCTTGTCTCTACGGTGTTCTCCCTAGCTTGGGTCTCCGCTCTAAGTATGTTCATGGACTCCCTCAATGCTCCCGCCATTTCTCAGGCTAGGCCCCCCATTGCGGCTTGACCCGCTTGCCCTGGTATCTCAACTTGCCCCACTTGTTCGGCCATATTAGCTTGGCCTAAACCCTGTTCTTGCACCAGAACCTCATGGACCGGTATCCCATGTACACCCCGGCGACCCCGACCATGCCTTCCACCTCTACCACTATGAGTTTGAACCCTTCCTGACATCCTAATTAGGGAAACAAGATAAACAATTTAGCATATAATTCCAAATATGCTCGCAACTTGCCTCACACGTTAAACTATAACAATCATATATATTCTATCACACAAACAATTCAATTCACTCCACATAAGCACTTAGGCATGTAAACACATACGAATTATCCTTTAGTGATGAGATTCGTCCCACGAAAAACCAAGAATTCTTAGTAGAACGAGTATTGATCAAGTACCCTTCTAATAAGACCTCAAGGAATCCAATAGGCACAAATAACATCCCAAAAGTCCAATCCCATACCCACATAGTCACATAACCATGTTATCCCATAATCATGAAATACATGAAACATCCTAATCATGCACAATGAACCCATTGTGGTTGAACAACCACTCTCCGCGAGCCCCAAGTGTTCAAACCCGATAGCTCTGATACTAAGTTGTAACGCCCCGAAATAATCCAACATATATGAAACATCAACCCACATCCGCTAAATACTAAAGGCAAATCTCCAATCCTTACATCATTAATCAATAGAGTTATTACAAAAGTTCCACATGCGATTTATACATCCAACGGTATGAAAACACATAAATATATAGCATGTGAAGCATCAAATCTCAAAGGTAAATAAAATGCCCCCATGGGCTTACAACTTCCAAGGCTTAAGCCTGGTTACACAAAAGTGGCCTCTCGGACCCATACATCAATAGCCCTTGGCTAGTAAAATATATATACAACAAAATAGAGTCAATCACTCTTCACAAAACATGTCCACGCCCTCAACTCGGCGGGATCACCACATCTTTACCTGTACCAAATCCCATAGAGGTGAGCACAAAGCCCAGTAGAGAAATCCTTACGAAGTATATACAGTTATGCAAATTTTCCAACATTTAATGCAAATGCAAATGCCATGCAATGCCATTTCACAGATGATCTCATTTCATGCTCTTCTTGAAAATCACCATGTTTTTATTTACATTTTTGCAATCTCATCAAATTCAAACTTCCAATATTTTGTCATTAGGGGCGGTAAATATGACTCAGGTAATCCCTAGGTTGGTGTCTGCAAGTAGGCTCACCAAGCACTACTAATAACCCCACTTTACCGGTTGCTAACCGGAAGGAAAGTGGTACCTCCTCCGCGCGGGTTTTTGTTCTTTCACCCCAGACACTCAGGCCAACTTATTAACTCATCTACACCTCCTAACCGAACTTACCAACGTATTTACCCCATAGACATTTTCGTAGTTCTTATTACAATGTAATCTTTTCTTGAAATAAATGTTTCCAATGTAAATTCACAATGCAAAAATAATTAATTTCATGCGAATACAATGCAATGATCTTCCATGCCTCATAGCATTTCTCCATTTTCAAGTATCTTGACAACAATATCAAAACAAATACATTCCCATTTCCTCTCTTCAATGTTATTTTGCAAAATAACCATATGCCATGAACACACAACAACAATTTCTCATTAATCTCCAAGATTTACAATTCTCACAATCCATGGTACACAACGCTTTGCCACCTCACAACTATACATATTTATGTATTTAACAATAGAGTTAAAATAATTTCTCCATTCTCATATATCATGAAGATTACCATTTTGCAAAACATCTTATGAAATCTAACCTCATTCATTTTCTTGTCACAAGGAAAGAAAGAAATCTATAGGCCTTTCCATGTTTTCTCAAAATCCCAAATTTCTAGGGTTTTTCATTAAAAACCAACCATCTTTCCATTTCTTTAGTGAAAACCCACCAAAATCATCTTCCTTAAATTAATGAAAGTGAAAACCCCAAGGATCAACTTTGAAACATAAATTTTTACACCCACTTTGAAAAATCTCTACATTCTTAAGTCATAAACCAAATTTTCAAAATAACTTCAAAAGAACTTTAAAATCAACATCAATTTAGCAAAACATGTATATATAACTCAAGGAAGTCCCAACCTCAAGGTCTTGGAGAAGATGAGAGAAGAAACCCTAGAATCAAAAGATGAGAGATCTTCGATTTCCACCACACGAAGTGAAGCTCTGGCTTTTGATCTCCAAGATTAGTGAAGGAAGATGACTCTATACCCAATGGATTGCAAGGAAAATCAAAAAGTTTAGTGTTTGATGAGGGTTTTTAGAGAGAAGGAGGAGAAAAATAATGTTTAGAGTGAGAGGGAAATGCCCAGAATGTGATACACACACAGCCAAAAAGAGAAAAAAAAAATAGAGATTCGGACTACCAGAATCCCGCATGTACGGCCCCCTTCCCCGCACGTGCGGAGTGCCTTCCCCGGACGTGCAGCCCTCACCCCCACACATGCGGTGGTCTTTCCCGCACTTCATTCTACACCTTCCTTTTAGGCCGTGTGCAACCCTCCACAACTCACCCTACCCCGCACATGCGGCCCCACCCCACACGTGCGGCCCAGAGCCCCCACATGTGCGGCCCTAGCCCAGCTGCCCAGAATTTTCTCGGTTCGCTCCCGAACGTCCCGGACTCGGCCGTGGACCCACTGAAACAAAAGAAAGGCCAATTCGAAATAAACAAGGATTAGAATTTGAGAAGAGGCCTCCAGACACAACAAACCCAATGAAAACAATCATGAAGGGATGTATAACGAAACCGGTCAACGTAGAAAACACGCGCGGAGGAGGTACCACTGCCCTTCCGCTGAGAGACTGGTAAAGTGAGGATTTGATAGTGCTTGATATGCCTACTTGCAGACACCAGCCTAGGGATTATCAGAGTCGTATTTACCACCTTGGAATTTTATTGAAATTGTTGGATTAATGTGTTTTCAAATTGGCATTGTGCATAGGATTTTCAAAAGATGAGAAAAATATTTTGAGCATGACATGACATATGCATTCATTTCATAAGACTGTATAAAATGTATTTGATGCTTTGTTAAATATCATTATGAATTGTTTAACTATTTGATTCAATTGACAAATGGGTAATTAAATGAATTGAAAAGGATGTCATGTTGCTATTGAAGCATGTTTATTTATTTAAATTAACCAGTTGTGGTTAATTAAAATAAATTAGATTTAAGAGATTATGTAATAGAATCATATGGTTTTGACATGATATGATTTCACGTATATGTACGAGTACCTTTATACCCGCATATCTTCTAATGTTTTAATATGAGATTGTTTGGTGAGCTAGTGGTTGCTCACCCCCTGGCTGTACATGTGTACAGGGAATGCTTTTCGGATTAGAAGATCAAAAAATGGGTTTTTCCATTTCATAAGTGTAATATAGTGATGGATTGTACTACTTCATTTGTTTGTTTGGCTGGGTGCTTTTTGTAAAGAATAGTGTCCTCTCTTTTATTGTAAGCCTCAAGGCATTTCTTTTAATTATATGTAAATGTCATTGTTGTATAATGAGAGGGAACATGTATATATAGTTATTCATCATTTCATCCAAGGATGAATTGTCATTTGTAAATGGACTTAATTAATGAATATTGGTAATGTTATTCGAGTAATAAAATACAGGGTGTGACAAAAACCATATGATTCTATTACATAATCTCTTAAATCTAATTTATTTTAATTAACCACATTTGATTAACCACAACTAGTTAACTTAAATAAATAAACATGCTTCAATAGCAACATGACATCCTTTTCAATTCATTTAATTACCCATTTGTCAATTGAATCAAATAGTTAAACAATTCATAATGACATTTAACAAAGCATCAAATACATTTTATACAATCTTATGAGATGAATGCATATGCCATGTCATGGTCAAAATATTTTTCTCATCTTTTGAAAAATCTTATGCACAATGCCAATTTGAAAACACATTAATCCAACAATTTCAATAAAATTCCAAGGTGGTAAATACGACTCAGGTAATCCTTAGGCTGGTCTCTGCAAGTAGGCATATCAAGCACTACCAAATCCCCACTTTACCGGCCTCTCACCGAAAGGGCAGTGGTACCTTCTCCGCGCGTCGTGTTTTTTGTCTTTCACCCTAGACACTCAAACCAACTTAATCAACATCAAACTACACCCCCTATCCGGACTTAGCAATGTATTTACCAAAACAAATCAAAATGATCTTGTTTCACCAAAAACAATTCCTTTCTCAAAACAATAGTTTTCAATTTCAATTCAAAATCCATGATAACAATGAAATGGAATGACAATGCAATATGTAACAATGCATTAGAATAGTTCCGATTTCAAATCCACCACACAATGCTCCATTGTGATCAAATTCCATATCTCTATCAATATAATACCATAATACAATTTCAAGAGATAATACAACAATATCCATATTTATATAGTCTCCACATGTTAATCAACATTCCCAATTTAGTCATTTCAAGACAAATCTATAACATATTATATATCAAACTTCCAAGGTTCCAACATTTCTCATTCTTCCAAGAAATCCCTCATTTACATGCAACATGGTAAATTTCCACCGATAGCCAAAATAGTTATCTCTAATATATTAATTAAAAGATAACAACATGGATATACTGTGATAACACTGCTCCGTATTATGCTAATTAATCTTAATTACGAATGTGATTATGTGTTTAACATGATTTTGAATGCTATTTATATGAATATATGTGGTTTTGAATTTCTATCTGTTCACCGTAGGAAAATCTGTTTGATTTTCTGCTTTAGAATTTAAATTGAAGGCCTTACTGGTCACAGAAATGAAATTGATTACGCTATTGTGATTGGCATATTTTTTAGAGCCTACGGTGAAATTTAATTGAAAATTGATTCGGATCAAATTAAATAGAATAAATTGATGGTACAGTGCTCAACTGATTAGTAATAATGAAATGTGATTGAGAGAGAGCCTATAAAAGGGGTCATTTTCACTCAATTCCTCTCTTTATATTCAATTTGGCTGAGATTACTCTAAGGAGAGAGAGAGAGAGAGAGAGAGAGAGAGAGAGAGTCGGCTAGAGAGAGAGGGGGGAAAGAAATTGAAGATTTGAGCAAGAAACTTAAATAATTTGAAGACCAACTCAAGATTTAACTACAATTGTGAGAATTGAAGCTCCTAGGTGAGTAATCAAGCAAAGATTTATGAGCCTAAGTCTGTAATTTCATGAATTCAAAGTTTGATTGTGATCAATAACATAATTTGGATTGAATTTGTTCAATTTGAAGCTTATATGTGCATGCATGTGCATAATTGCCATGGTTATACACATTCAAGCATGAAACATGTTGAATATGAAGAATTGAGCACCAAACTTTACATACATGAGTAATTTTGTGTAGCTTCATGATTTTGAACACCATTTGCACCATTGGAAATGGAATCAAGTCAATATTGTACATGCATGCAAGAATCATGTAAGTAAAGAGCTTGATTGTTTGAATCTTGAAGAATTTGAAATGGTTTGAGAAATGAACCATGACTCTAGTCAATTGGCTCCCAATTAATCATGTCCTTGTGTTAGGTGATGTCCCTCCATGTTTTTGTATTACAAATCATGAGTTTAAAGCCTTTGAATGTTGAATTTGAGCCTCAAGAATAGTTCTGGAAAACCTAGAATTTGGCATGCTTGCTCGAGCGGGGAAAGCGCCGCTCGAGCATGAAATGCAAGCCCCTAGTAGTTTGCAGTCAATGATGTCCGCTAGAGCGGGGACATTCACGCTCAAGCGGGGAGCCATGTAGTGTGACCTTCAACTCGAGCGTCCGACTTCACGCTCGAGCGTAAAAATGAGGCAACTAGTATTTTTGTAGACCCAAGGGGTCCGCTCGAGCGGCCAAAGCCACGCTCGAGCGAGGAGCCTTGTTTCAGAAATTTTGAAAAGATAATTTATGTTTCATTTTCCATTCTCTTCCATTTCTAAGCACTCTTAGGCATACATTAAGCATTGTAAATGAGTTAAAAGGGTAAGAAAGAAGCCTAAGAGGAATGTATGAATTAAGAACGGATTAAATCGTTTGTGACCCATTATGTTCATGAAATGTGTAAGGTCAAGCACGAGGGCAAATCATCCAGCAGATCACTGTGAGTAATATCTTAGTAAAGATATTTTAAAGTATGTTATTTGTCCAATTGCTTATTTCCCTATAAGTCTTATAAGTTTATTAATTTGAATTGTGGACAAATGTTTGCTATGCCATATGGTTGGGCCAAAGGCCGTTGGATACAATTGATTGGGCCGAAGGCCGTTTGACATACGTAAATGAATGGGCCAAAGGCCGTCTGACATGAATGGAAGAATGAATGGGCCGAAGGCCGATCGACTTAAATGAACGAGTGAATGGGCCAAAGCCCGTTTGACATGAATGAATGATTGGGCCGAAGGCCGTTTGATACGAGTGAATGGGCCGAAGGCCGTTTGACAAGAACGAAGTGGGCCAGAGGCCGTTTGATATGTTCGGGCTTGAATCGCCTAATGTACTAAAATAATGCACTAAATAGAATTCTATATGGGCCCAAGGCCGTTTGATATATGTGAATCTCATTTGCGTACCTTCTTTATTTGATATTATTCACTGGGCTTTCGCTCACACTCATTCATGTGTATGTAGGTGAGCAAAGATATGTCCAAACCCAGCCCCGGTGAAGTCTATGAGAAAGGTCAAGTTTTGGAGAGTCAACCCTAAATGTCTCACGCATGAGACTTACTTTCACCTCTTTTCATCTCTTGTTGTAATCTCGTTGTGTTGGCGAAACTTTAGACTACCTTTGTACATAAGTTTTTAGCTAGGCTGACTAAGACTTGAATGATCCTGTTATGTAAAGTTTATATGTTAACTTCCCTTTTGATGTGAGTTATTAACGAATACTTATGTGAAATGTTATGGTGTGCATATAAGCACAGCTCTATGGGCAAAGTTTTAAATTTGCTTCCGTTTGGCCCCTTTACTCTGATGAGATACGTCTTGTTTGGTTCGAGGTCACAGGTAATCCCTTGATTACTGGCCGGTTATGACCTTAATCCATAGGGGCGGGTTCGGGTCATGACAGAGTGGTATCAGAGCACGAGTTAATAACTCACACACTTGTCCAAAAGAGCAATAAGCATGTAGATAAGATCTTGGATGCATTCATGTGATAAGTATGAATCTGAAAGCATTAAGAACATGCTTAAATGTTTGAAGTTGAACAATTATGTGTTACGAGTTTGTGAATTGCTTGCATTTCGAATTATTTGAATATGTATGCTCTTTAGTATATGCGTACTTGTGAATCTTTTGTATAAAGTATAATGCAAGCCTAATCAGACGGTGAGAACAAGAGGTGATGAAATTAAGTAGTCTTCTACTGCTAGAATGGATAGAATGGAAAGACTGATTCAGGAAATGGCAGAGACATTGAGGCAACAGCAACAATGGCAACAACAGTGGCAACAACCACACCCTCCGCCTCCTCCTCTAGTGCCACCTGTGCCAGACAATCAGAATGATGACTGAATAATAGCTCTCACCAAAGAATTTAAGAAAATGAAACCGCCACAGTTTCATGGTGGGATTAGATTCGTTAAAGGCCGAAGCATGGGTTCTCAACATTGAAAAACTATTTGAAGTGTTTCCTTGTTGGAGACATAGAAAGTGCTTTTAGCCACTTTTACTCTTGAAGATGACGTAAGAAGGTGGTGGATGCTAATGCGTGAAAATAATAAAGACATTGGTTGGACACGGTTCTTGGAAATTTTCTATGACAAGTACTTTCCACAGTGTGTTCGTGACAAAATTTATGGAACTTAAACAAAACAGCATGACTGTAGCTGAGTATGAGGCGAAGTTCACTGAATTGGCTAGGTTCGCACCGCATGTGGTTGATACCGACTACAAGAAAGCAAGACATTTTGAAAGGGGACTCTGGGATGATATCTTGGAAAAGGTGAATGTTCTCAAGTTGGGGACCTATATTGAGGTGCTAGACCGGGCCATAATATCAGAAGCTAACATAGCCAGACAAGCTAAACCAACGACTGACTGGAAAGGTAGCAAAAGATAAGGCTTCTTTTCGAAGAAAAAATTTTCAAAGAAGCAAAACACGGGCTCCTCAAGTACTTCGAATTCTTCCCGAGATACATCTCCTATGTGCAATATTTGTAGTAAAAGGCATCGTGGGGTTTGTTACCGTGTGTCAGGAGCCTGTTTTAAATGTGGTAAACAAGGGCATATGGCCAGAGATTGTAATCAGAACAGTGGAAAGCTAGCTGCTAGCTCAACTGCATCAACCCCGAAGCCGGGAAATACTATGAGATCTACTACCGGAGATACCGTGAGGCAAGGTCGAGTTTTTGCGCTTGTTCCGGGCGATACACGGAATGCTAACGCCGTTGTCTCAAGTACTATTCCTATATGTAATTAGGATGCTTTTGTGTTAATTGACTCTGGATCAATGCACTCTTTTGTAACTTGTGCATTTGCATCTAGACTGAGTAGACCTCTAGAACCATTACCATATTTGCTCTGTGTGTGTGCTCGATCCAGGGAATCTGTGTTGTGTGCATCTGTATATCGGTTTTGTGACATGCGTATTGGGAATGCTATTCTGTATGTAGATTTGTTGCCCTTGAACTTTAGACATTTCGATGTAATTCTGGGCATGGATTGGTTAACTAAATATTGTGCTACCAGTGATTGTGTAACAAAACGGGTTGTGGTTAAACCATCGAAACAGGAAGAAATTGTGTTTGTGGGTAACGGGGTAGTGCCTCCACCTTACTTAATATTTGCAATGAAAGCATGTAAACTGATCAGGAAAGGGTGCCAGGGTTACTTGTGTTATGTGTTATCTGAGTAATCTGTGAATGTTGAATTGAGTAGTATCCCTATTGTTAGCGAATTTCCAGATGTGTTTCCAGATGAATTGCCAGGGGAATTGGTGGACAAGGAGATAGAGTTTACTATTGAAATTGTGCCAGGCACTCAGTCTATTTCTAAAACTCCCTACAGAATGGCTGCTACTGAAATGAAAGAATTGAAAGAACAGTTGCAAGATCTGCTTGATAAAGGGTTTATCCGACCTAGTACTTCACCATGGGGTACACCGGTGTTATTTGTGAAAAAGAAATATGGAATCTTGCGCCTGTGTATTGACTATCGACAACTGAACAAGGTGACAGTAAAGAATAAATATCCTTTACCTCATATTGATGACTTGTTTGACCAGTTACAGGGATCCCAAGTGTTTTCCAAAATTGATTTGAGATCCGGGTACCACCAGTTGAGAGTAAAAGCAGAAGATGTTGAGAAAACAACATTCAGAACGAGGTTTTATGAATTTCTTGTTATGCCATTTGGGGTGACTAATGCTCCTGCAGCATTTATGGACCTAATGAACCGAATTTTAAGACCTACCTTGATGAATTTTTTGTAGTTTTTATTGATGACATTTTGATATACTCAAAGAATAGACTTGAACATGAACAACATCTGAGGACTGTGTTACAGACAATTAGAGAAAAGAAATTATTTGCTAAACTAAAGAAATGTGAATTTTGGTTGGATGAAGTTGTCTTTTTAGGGCATGTTATCAACAAAGAGGGGATTTCGGTAGGCCCGCAGAAGATAGAGGCAATTGTAAATTGGCCCGCACCGACTAATGTAATAGAAGTTCACAGTTTCATGGGTTTAGCTGGATACTACAGGAGATTTGTGAAAGATTTTTCGAGGATAGCTGTGCCTCTTACCCAACTGACACGCAAAAGGCAACCATTTGAATGGAACGACGAAAGAGAATCCGCCTTTCATGAACTAAAGATGATATTAACTACTGCACCAGTATTGACATTGCCCACAGGTACAGAAAACTTTGTAATTTTCAATGATGCATCTTATAAAGGTTTGGGTTGTGTGTTAATGCAGAACGGAAAGGTTATTGCTTATGCCTCTCAACAGTTGGGGCCACATGAGAAAAACTACCCAACACATGACTTAGAATTGCCCGCAGTTGTGTTTGCTCTTAAAATCTAGCGGCATTACTTGTATGGGGTGAAATGTGAAGTCTACACGGATCATAAAAGTCTGAAGTACTTCTTTACACAGAAAGAGCTGAATATGCGACAGAGAAGATGGCTTGAATTGATAAAAGACTATGACCTCGAGATTCAGTATCACCCTGGGAAAGCCAATACAGTTGTTGATGCCTTGAGCAGGAAATCGATGGGGAGTTTGGCTTGTTTACTTACTGAACTGAAGGAGATCTTGCAAGATTTTGAGAAGTCTGAGATTGAAGTGGTATTGTGTGAACAGGGCGGATTGATAGCTGCTATTTCAGCTAAACCGGCAATCATTGATGAGATTAAACAGAAACAAAAAGAGGATGAAGTCCTCAAGAAAGTGATTGATGAATTTGAGACAAGTCCAAAAGCAGAGTTTAGTGTTGAAAATGAAGTGTTAAGATTTTGAAACCGAATGTGTGTCCCAGATATACCGAAACTAAAGAAGAGAGTTCTAGATGAAGCCCATAAATCAGTGTTTGCTATGCATCCGGGTAACAATAAAATGTATCGGGATTTGAAGCAAAGCTATTTGTGGCCCAAAATGAAGAAAGAAATTGCAGAATATGTATCCAAATGCCTTCAGTGTCAGCAAGTAAAAACTGAACATCAGAAACCAGGTGGTCTACTTCAACCCCTCCCTATTCCTGAATGGAAGTGGGAACATATGACTATGGACTTTGTTGTTGGTCTACCCCGAACTCCTCGAGGTATGGATTCCATTTGGGTTGTAGTTGATAGACTGACTAAATCTGCACATTTTCTACCTGTTAGAACTACATTTGATGCTTATAGACTGGCTACAATATATGTTGATGAGATTGTCCGCTTACACGGAGTTTCGGTATCTATTGTGTCGGATAGAAATCCGAAATTTGTATCTAGATTGTGGAAGAGTTTGCAGAAAGCTATGGGGACAGAACTAAGGTTTAGTATGGCATTCCACCCCAAGACAGATGGGCAATCAGAACGGACTATACAGACGTTAGAAGATATGTTGAGAATGTGTACCTTGGATTTTCAAGGGAGTTAGGAAGACTATTTGCCACTAGCAGAGTTTGCATACAATAACAGCTTCCACTCCAGCATCGATATGGCACCATACGAGGCTTTGTATGGTAGAAAGTGTAGGTCACTAATTTGTTGGACAAAAGTCAGGGATAGGGCTTTACTTGGGCTCGAAATTGTGCAAGACACTTCTGAGAAGATCAAAATAATCCAACAGAGGCTCAAAACAGCTCAGGACCGACAAAAGAATTATGCAGACGTTCGAAGAAGACCTCTTGAGTATGAGGTTGGTGACCACGTGTTTATCCGTGTGACTCCAATAAAAGGCCAAGTCAGGTTCGGAAAGAAGGGAAAGTTGTCGCCCTGTTACATTGGGCCGTTTCAAATTCTGGAAAGGCTTGGTCCAGTTGCTTATCGAGTCGCTCTGCCACCAGGATTCGAAGAAATCCATAATGTGTTTCATGTATCAATGTTGAGGGGTTATCTTCAAGATCCGTTTCATGTGATTGATTATCACCGGGTAGCTCTTGATGAAAATATGAGTACGCCGAATGGTCGGAACGAATCATTGACCGGCAAGTGAAACAATTGAAGAGCAAGTCCATCCCAATGGTGAAAGTGGAATGGAAAGAACACTATGGGACGGATGCCACATGGGAAAAAGAGGATGACAAGCGACTACGCTATCCACATTTGTTTCACGACGAAGGTAAAATAAGTTTGAAGGACCAAACTTCCTAAAGGGGGGAAGACTGTAATAACCCTGCTCCGTATTATGCTAATTAATCTTAATTACGAATGTGATTATGTGTTTAACATGATTTTGAGTGCTATTTATACGAATATATGTGGTTTTGAATTTCGATCTGTTCACCGTAGGAAAATCTGTTTGATTTTCTGCTTTCGAATTTAAATTGAAGGCCTTACCGGTTACAGAAACCGAAATTGATTACGCCATTGTGATTGGCATATTTTTTAGAGCCTACGGTGAAATTTAATTGAAAATTGATTCGGATCAAATTAAATAGATTAAATTGATGGTATAGTGCTCAATTGATTGGTAATAATGAAATGTGATTGAGAGAGAGCCTATAAAAGGGGTCATTTTCACTCAATTCCTCTCTTTATATTCAATTTGGCTGAGATTACTCTAAGGAGAGAGAGAGAGAGAGAGAGAGAGAGAGTCGGCTAGAGAGAGAGGGGGGAAAGCAATTGAAGATTTGAGCAAGAAACTTAAATAATTTGAAGACCAACTCAAGATTTAACTACAATTGTGAGAATTGAAGCTCCTAGGTGAGTAATCAAGCAAAGATTTATGAGCCTCAGTCTGTAATTTCATGAATTCAAAGTTTGATTGTGATCAATAACATAATTTGGATTGAATTTGTTCAATTTGAAGCTTATATGTGCATGCATGTGCATAATTGCCATGGTTATACACATTCAAGCATGAAGCATGTTGAATATGAAGAATTGAGCACCAAACTTTACATACATGAGTAATTTTGTGTAGCTTCATGATTTTGAACACCATTTGCACCATTGGAAATGGAATCAAGTCAGTATTGTACATGCATGCAAGATTCATGTAAGTAAAGAGCTTGATTGTTTGAATCTTGAAGAATTTGAAATGGTTTGAGAAATGAACCATGACTCTAGTCAATTGGCTCCCAATTAATCATGTTCTTGTGTTAGGTGATGTCCCTCCATGTTTTTGTAAAGCCTTTGAATGTTGAATTTGAGCCTCAAGAACAGTTCTGGAAAACCCAGAATTTGGCATGTCCGCTCAAGCGGGGAAAGCGCCGCTCGAGCGTGAAATGCAAGCTCCCAGCAGTTTTGCAGTCAGTGATGTCCGCTCGAGCGGGAACATTCACGCCTGTAACGCCCTCAAAAATAAACCCACAATATACAATATTATCATGCATTAATAAAAGAAAACATTTTATTATTTCAATCATCAGAGTTTTACGGAATAAAATACCATAGCAAATGCCCTACGGGCTTACATCTTGCCAAGCCAACACTTGGACACAATTCACTGAGTTCTAACTCAAAAACAGATAAAGCCCTAGGCTTGAAAGATTACATTATTCAAATAAAAATAAATAAACAAATCTTCAAGTCCAATCCTCACAAGCTAAGTCCTTGGAGGGAGTGAACCACCTGAACCTGAAAAATAAAGTTCCCATATAGGGTGAGCCACAGCCCAGTAAAGAAATACTAAACCAAGCATAAGAATTAACTAAGTATTAGCATCTGATACATGGTTAACACACTATAATCAAGTTACAATATTCATGACACGAATGTCTACACTGCCTATGACACATTGTCTATGGCACATTTTACTTTCCACTTATGGCTCAGAACCTGGCCAAATAACTCAACAGGTTTCATCTTATTACCATTACTTCCAATTCAACAGGAATAACAATTCAAGTTAGACCTAATCATAACAAATACACATGTTGGTATTGTATCAATCATAATCAATTCACTTCCATACTTCCCAACTGATACACATTTTAGTGATGTATCCTATCAACAATAAATAGACATATATCTATTAATCAATAAGCACACATAAGAGTGATGCTACTGGAGTCCATCCCCTATCTTCTCCCAATAAATCCGGTTTAGAGGTCCATCCCCTATCTTCCCCTAAACCGTGGAGTTCATCCCCCATCTCCTCCAAAACCAAATGCATATGCAATGAAACACATAATTGCCATTTACAACACATAATCAATACACAAATGTTCTGTATTAACTCAACGGTCAAACAATTGACCCAATTCCAGTTATACCTAAGCCACATGCAAGGTCTACAACAATCAATGGCTATCCTCCACCGATAGCCCAAAACAGTTATTTCTAAACAAGAAATAAATACATCAATGAATGTAAATTTAACATTCCCAATTCCATGAATTAAACCAAATTCCACATTATTCCTTTAAATTAATTATACAAATTAATCTAAACCAAAACCCTAAGGTTTCCTCCGAAATTACCAAACTACCCCCACATACCAAAATTACCAAACTACCCCCACATACCAAAATACCAACACTTAGGATTAAAGCGTATAAATGGAGTAGGAAATCCCTACCTCGAAGATATAACTCAGAAGGAAGAAGATGAAGATGATGCCCAAACTTCAAAGTGCTCCAAATCAAGAATTTCTCAGATTAAATGGAAGCCCTTACTCCCCTCTATCTTATTTGTAAAGCAACTAGGGCAAAAACCCACCCTAACTAGATCAAACCTAGGAGAGAAGGTGTTTAGAGAAAAGAGAACTCGGAAATTAGGGTTTTGGATCAAAAGGGGCTGAAAAACTGTTTTAAAATACGCTGCTGCGTATTTATAACCTGATAGGCTCGCTCGAGCGAAGACCTGGTCGCTCGAGCGACCAGACACAGAAAAGCGTCGCTCGAGCGAAGAAATGCTCGTTCGAGCGAATAACAAACCAGCTCGCTCGAGCGAAGAAAGCTCGCTCGAGCCCACAAACACTGCTTTCAGGTCTAAGTACTGGACGCGAAGCTCGCTCGAGCGAAGGGACCCTGGCTCGAGCGAAGGACCAAAATCAAAGACTCGCTCGAGCGAAGAAGAGCTCGCTCGAGCGACCAACCCAAAAACTGAACATGAACTCTTGGTTTCAAACCCAACCAACCTGTAAACAACCTGCCCAACAAATCCTATAACTCAAAACTGAAGAATTAAAGGACAACTACAACAACAATATGATAATATAATCTACGGAACATAAGTCCGGATACAATAATCAAATGGGAAAGACCGGGGTCGCTAAACCTCCCCCCTTAAAAGAATTTCGTCCCCGAAATTAAGCATAAGTTTGTAAAAACAAGTTTTTCTCAATTCCCAATGATATCATAAAGCAATAAACAACAACTTGACCCAAAATCGGTCACTTCATCTCTAATCAAGAGGCATCTCACAATATGTATAAATCAACATATATTTCAACTTGCATCAATATTATGCATTAATCTTTTCAATGTTAACAATTTCCATATCATATTCAATCTCATGATATAAATGACACATTCAATATATAAATGTTATACTCCACTTCCATAAAAAGGCAAGTTTCAAATGTTAACATTAAACCAAAACATTCTCAATGTTTTCCCAACTTAAGACATATATATATAAAGCTCTTAAGTTCAACAATATTACATAATCTAAATACAAGATTACAAATCAGTAAACAAGTCCGGATATTTCTCACGGACTTCCAACTCACGTTCCCAAGTGGCTTCCTCCACTCCGTGATGCTTCCACAAAACTTTCACCAAAGGGATAGTCTTGCCACGCAGGACTTGATCCCGCCTATCCAAAACTCGAATTGGTCTCTCCTCATATGAGACATCCTCATCAACAACTAAGTCAGTCCAATCCAGTACATGCGATGGATCCGGCTCATACTTCCGAAGCATACTCACATGAAACACATCATGAACTCCGGATAACTGCGGTGGCAAAGCTAAACGATAAGAAGCCTCGCCAATCCTCTCAAGGATCTCAAAAGGCCCAATAACTTCCCGCTCTTCCCAAACCTCATCAAGCCTCGTTTAGGTGATATCTTCAGAAAGACATGATCACCCACCTCAAATACCAAAGGTCTCCTCCTACGGTCAGCATAAGATTTCTGACGACTCTGGCTGTAACAAGTCTCTTACGGATAAGCTCAACTTTCTCCGTCGTTTCCCTCACCAACTCCGGACCCAACAAAGGTGCATCACCCACCTCGGCCCCACAAACAGGAGATCTACACGGTCGGCCATACAAGGCCTCAAACGGTGCCATACCAATACTAGACTGGAAGCTGTTGTTGTAGGCAAACTCCACCAATGGCAAGTGCCTCTCCCACGACCCACTAAAGTCGAGAACACA
>JAPPVO010004129.1:0-29252 GCA_030407325.1 Camellia japonica | reverse complement strand
TTGGAAGTCCGTGAGAAATATCCGGACATGTTTAGTGATTAGAAATCTTATATATATAGATTTTTGTAATATTGTTGAACTTGAGAATTTTATAGATGTCTTAAGTTGGAAAACATTGAGAATGTTTTGGATTTAATGTTAGCATTTTGAACTTGCCCTTTTATGAAAGTGGAATATAACATTTATATATTGAATGTGTTGTTTATATCATGAGATTGAATATGATATGGAATTTGTTAACATTGAAGGGAATAATGCATAATATTGATGCAGGTTGAAATATACATTGGTTTATACATATTGTGAGATGCCTCTTGATAAGAGATGAAGTGACCAATATTGGTCAAGTTGTTGATTATTGTTTTATATATCATTGGGAATTAAGAAAAACCTGTTTTTTTTACAAACTCATGCTTAATTTCGGGGACGAAATTCTTTTAAGGGGGGGAGGTTATAGCGACCCCGGTCTTTTTCCCATTTGATTATTGTATCCGGACTTACGTTCTGTGGATTCCGCTGTTATATTTGTTGTTGTTGTCCTTTAATTCCTTATTCTTGGGTTATAGGTTGTGTTTAGCAGGTTGGTTGCAGATTGGTTGGGTTTAGAAACCAAGTCTGCATGTTCAGTTTTTGGCTTGGTCGCTCGAGCGAGCTTTCTTCGCTCGAGCGAGGTCTTCGTTTTTGGTTATTCGCTCGAGCGAGCTTTCCTTGGCTCGAGCGAGCGATTGCGTCTAGTACTTAGACCTGAGAGATGTGTTTCTTGGCTCGAGCGAGCATTTCTTCGCTCGAGCGAGCGAGGTGTATGTTTTCGAGTTCTTCGCTCGAGCGAGCATCTCGTCGCTCGAGCGAGCTTCTGGGTTGCAGACCTGAAGCATCGAGTTTTTGGCTCGAGCGAGCTTTCTTCGCTCGAGCGTGGATTTTTGTGTCTGGTCGCTCGAGCGACCATGTCTTCGCTCGAGCGAGCCTGTCCAGTTTAAATACGCAGAAACAGTTTTAAATCATTTTTTTTACAACTTTTTGATCCAGAAACCCTAGTTACGAATTTTCTCTCTCCCAACTCACCTTCTCTCCTAGGTTTGATCTAGTTAGGGTGTTTCTTACCCTAGTTGCTTTACAAATAAGATAGAGGAGAGTGAGGGCTTCCATTTAATCTGAACGGTTGTTGATTTGGAGCACTTTGGAGTTTGGGCTATCATCTCCGTCTTCTTCTTTTTGGGTTCTTGCTTCGAGGTAGGGATTTCCTACTCCATTTATACGCTTTAATCCTAAGTGTTGGTATTTTGGTATGTGGGGGTAGTTTGGTAATTTTGGGAGAAACCTTAGGGTTTTGGCTTAGATTAATTTATACTATTAATTTAAGGGAAAAATGTGGAATTTGGTTTAATTCATGAAGTTGGGGAAATTATGTTATTAATGATATAGTTGGGTAGTTTAAATACTTACCTATGAGAATGTTGATTTTACATTCATTGTTGTATTTATTTCTTGTTTAGAAATAACTGTTTTGGGCTATCGGTGGAGAATAGTCGTGATTGTTGTAGACCTTGCATGTGGCTTAGGTATAACTGGAATTAAGTCACTTATGTTGACTGTTGAATTAATACAGAACATTACTTGTATTGATTATGTGTTGTATATGGCAATTGTGTGTTTCATTGCATATGCATGTTGTTTGGAGAAGATAGGGGATGAACTCCACGGTTTAGGGGAAGATAGGGGATGTACCTCTAAACCGGATTTGTTGGGAGGAGATAGGGGATGGACTCCAGTAGCATCATTCATATGTGTGCTTATTGATAATAGCAATATTGCTATTTGTTGTTGATATGATACATCATGATAATGTGTATCAGTTGGAAGTATGGAAGTGTTGTAATTTGAACTTTAGTCTCATTTATTTTGTGACATCTGGATCACTATTATAGTTGACTAGGTTCTGAGCCATAATGATATAATTGGAAAGTTGGATAAATATTGGAAAGTGAAAGGTGTCATAGACAATGTAGACATTCGTGTCATGAAATTGGAAATTGATTATCTTGTGTTAACCATGTATCGAATGCTAATGCTTTAGTTAATTCTTATGCTTGGTTTAGTATTTTTCTACTGGGCTGTGGCTCACCCTATATGGGAACTTCATTTTCAGGTTCAGGTGGTTCACTACCTCCAAAGACTTAGCTTGTGAGGATTTGGACTTGAAGATCTGTTTTATTTATTTTAGTTGTTTTATTTGAATTATGTAGACATTCGAGCCCAGGGCTTTATTTGTTTTGAGTTAGAACTCATGAAATTGTGTCCAAGTGTTGGCTTGGCAAGATGTAAGCCCGTAGGGCATTTATTTTGATGTTTTATTTCGTAATACTCTGATGATTTAAATAATATAATGTTTTCTTTTAACAATGCATGCCTTGTTTTATATTTAATGGGTTTAATTTTGAGGGCGTGACAGGGGTTAGAGGTGGTTTCTCCAAAATGCCAGTCTACAAGCCATAGGAACCTATTTATAAGTTCAATGGAAAATATTTCAATTGTGGAATCGATAGATATAAGGCAATTGACTGCCGCAAGAAGAAAAAGCCTTACAAGAAAAACCCTCCACTAAACAAAAGTTGGGCCTACATGGTTGAAATGGAGGATCTATCACAAGATATTGATGACAGGCACCTTTCAGCTATCATCTCTGAGGTGAACATGGTGGGGTCCAACCTGAAAGAATGGTAGGTGGACATTGGAGCTACTCGCTACATCTGTGCTGAGAAGAAGATGTTCAAAACTTTTGAATCGGTTTCAAATGGTGAGAAGTTGTTCATGGGGAATTCTGTAACCTTAACTATTGAGGAGAAAGGCAAGATGGTCCTGAAGATGACTTCAAGAAAAGAGCTGACTTTAAACAATATCTTGTATGTGCCGGACATTCGTAAGAACCTTGTCTTGGAGTCTCGCTTAAGCAAGCATGGCTTTCGCATGGTGCTTAAGTCTGATAAGATTGTGTTGACCAAAAGCGGAGTCTATGTCAGTAAAGGGTATATGTCGAGCGGTATGTTTAAACTCAATATAATAACTATTATCCTGAAAATGAATGAAAAATCTTCTTCTTCTGCTTATATGCTTGAGTGTCTTGAATTATGACATGGTAGACTAGATCATGTGAATTTTGACTTTTTGCATAGATTAATCAAGTTAGATCACATACCATCTTTCAAGATTAATCTAAATCATAGATGAGAAACTTGTGTAAAAGCAAAATTGATAAGGATTTCATTTCATTTTGTTGAAAGAAGTATCGAGCCTTTAGATTTAATACACACATCACTATGCACTATATCTTCACTAATTGTTTTTTGGCGCGTGACGCAAAGACACGCAATAATTCAATCAAATTGGGTCTGCCACGTTGAAGTGTCACATGTCGCGTTTAGGAAAAGTACACTAAGGAGTTTTTTAATTTTTTTTAGAGTGTCACAACATACCCGCCACGTTGTCACATTTGAAAAAAGTATACTATGGAGTTTTTATTTTTTTGGGAGCTTCACATCATACCTACCACGTTGTTACATTTGGAAAAAGTATACTAAGGAGATTTTTTTTTTTTTTGGAACATCACATCATACCTATCACGTTGTCACATTTGGAAAAAGTACACTAAGGATGAGTAAAAATTTTGGAGTGTCACATCATACCTGTCACGTTGTTACATTTAGAAAACTACACGAAGGAGTTTTTAATTTTTTTGGAGTGTCCCATTGTTAGAATGTCACATTAATACCTAACACATTGGAGTATTACACCATACCTGTCACACATTCCAAAAAAAAAAAAAATTCCCTAATTAATTAGTGAGGGTATATTTGTCTAACTAATACCTATGCACGTTTGAAAAATAACTTGCTGGTTACACACTATACCTAATAAGGACTCATCAATCAACCATTTAAAATGTGAGACTAAATGGTACAGAAGTTCCAAAATAAGACTTTCTAATAAATTTCCCTCAAATTTTTGGCATTATTATTCGCTTATGCGTAAAAGTAAGACATGAGTTAAATTTTAGCAAACAAATATTGAGGGCAATTGTTAAAAAAAAATGCAAATGGTATCATGTAAGACTATATTTTAGGATCCGTTGGGAAATTTTTTTATTTTAATTAACTTTTTAGTTATTTGGCTATTTTAACGTTATTTAAAAAGTTATGTTTGCAATAATTTTTTTTTTTTTTTTGATTGTGAGAGAGATAATGAAATAATTATAGTTTGGATGTAACATTTTGTGTTTATTTATGATGATCTAAATAAGTATATTTTTTACCTTTTTATGAAAAGATATACAGAAAAGTAAAGAAATAATGTGATCAAAATAAGTGTACTTATTTAGTTGATGCCAAAGCCTATTTTGCCTTTATTAACTATTTTAACCAAAAAAACCACTAACCCAACTTCTCAATCAACTAACCTTGTTTGGTTTTGAAATTCAAAAACTATTTTTGAGTTTATTAACTATTTAAACCTTTCCTCTGGGAAATTCTATTTCCATATACTAAATTATCTCTGTGTACATCTTTTTTCAATCCATACATTTAGTAATTTGATTTTTACTTCTTCATCTCAATCCACACACTTCATATTCCAAATATACTCTTACCTTTTCTGTACACATCCTCTCCTTCCATTGTTTTTCTTCCAAAAACCTTAATCCTAACTACACCAACTACCGGTGACAGCGGCAGCGACAACATCAACTCCAAAAACCTTAATCCAAATATACATTTACCTTCTTTGTCCAGAAAGTCTCATTGAAGAATGCAATTCACTTCAAAAATCCAATAGAGAGCTAACAAAAATAAAAATAAAAATTTGAATTGCAAGAGTGTTGTACTGTTTTGGAAGTGGAACTCAAGGAATCACGAAATAAATTCTTGAACTGCTTGGAAAAGATAGAAGATTTAGATGCAAAATTTTCTACAATTCTTGAGGAAATTGCCTCGAACGAGAAAATCTGAATTTCATAACTTGATGCTCTCCGTCAACAAAATGAAGAATATAAAGAGAAACTTGTTGTCGATGATAGTTTGTTTACTCTAATTTAGTCGGAGAAGGCAGCTGAAGTTGAAAACCATCAAGAGGTAGCAGACCTCACTGGTCAGATTCCTGAAGCTGATCTTGAAAAAGTCCAAGGAAATTTTAAGTTTTCTTAGAAGAAGCTTGAGATCACCCACATGATGAATGAGCTTGCTGTTTCCAAAGAAAATCATGAAATTCTGGTGGATAACCATGGAAATGCTGTGTATGGTTGAGATTTGGGCATGGGAGGCGATGGCCGGCGGTGAAGTGGTTGGTGAGATGTGTATAAAGAAATTGTGAGATGTGTGGGTGAGATGGTGGTGGGTGAAATGGTAATTTTGTTAAAGGATAAAATTGTGATTTTGAAAAAATTCATTAAGTGTGTGAAGTAAAGAAATTTGATGTGTGGAAATAGAATTTCCCAATTCCTCTCACTCTACATACTTAATGAATTTTTTTAATTACATTTTTATCCTAAAATAAAAATACCAAAATACTCTTTATCTTCCACATCCAAGACCCTAATTTCCAAACCACCCAAAAATTTCTAACCTTAACTAATCACCGCACTACCGCCAACATCCTCCCTTGACCACCTCAACCATTCTCTGTCATCTCTGTCACCTCATGATAGCCCATCCTTACAACCCCTACTGTTGCGAGCTCCGCTATTACGATCGCGCCTTCCATTACCTGTGTACGTGTGCGAGAGAGAGAGAGAGAGAGAGAGAGGGAGAGCGGTTGGAGGTCACAATAGTGGTGCTGATAGGTGGAGGTAGAGGCGGTTGACATTAGTAAGAAGAAGCTAGGCAATGACGATGAAGGGTGAGGAAGTAGGGTTCGCTAGATGTAGATGGCGACTGAAGGAGGTGACTGAAAGTGAAGGGGGTTTGGGAAATGGCGACCGTGAGGGGAGAAGGTGGTGTTGGCACTGGCATTGTCGCTGACGGTGGAGGTGGCGACAGTAGCTGGTTAGGATTAGAGATTAGGGTGTTGGAAGAATGAAAAAGAGGATATTTCTAGTATAATGGGTTGTGTACTGAGTAAAATATTTTTTTTTCAAATTCGTGTGAACTGAGATATAATGTATACAGAAATGAAAGGGTGTGTGGAAATAAAATTTCTCCATAGACCCATTACTGAAATGTGAGATTTTTTAATTAGACTAAAAAATGTATTGTTGTGAATGCAGGCGCCACTATTGGTGGCAGTGACACATATGGTGGTAGAAGAGGTGGTGGTGATAATGTGGGCAGTGGTTGTTAAAAGCTTCGTAAAGAGGTACAAAAGTGTGGATACAAAGATGTGCATGTGATGTGGAACATGTTGACTGCTTCTCCTCATCCTCGTCCTAAGCCCACCAAGAGAAGATCCTATGGAAGTTTCTCTTTTGGTCTAATCACAAACTCACTCCCTCCTCTTTCTCCCCTTTTTCTTGAAAATCAAAATGCTTTATCATAAAACTTAGACAATACACATACTATATAAGTACATATACGTACATAGTATATACACACATTAAGATAAATAAGATAGTTTCGCTTTTCCATGCATACCAAAAAAATAAAGTGTGAATATTGTACTAGTTGTATGCATCATGTGAAAATTTGTAATGTGTGTGATAGCATTTGGATGAAATTGTGTGATACTAATCTTTGCTTGGCCTCACTTACTTCTCAGTATTCAGTATCACTCATTCAACAGTATTTGACATTTCTTTTTTTTTTTATCAACAGAAAAAAAAAATTTTATTGATGAAAAAAGCAATATACATTTCAAACTCCTTATACCAATACCAATGATACTTTACCAAAAACAGTATTTGACACTTTAGTAGGTATCTAATTGACACTTATACCAATGATATGAACTCCAAAAAAAAAAAAAAAAAAAAGTTATTTTTATAGAAAACTTATACAAAATCTACCATCATTTTTTTATAGAAAACTTATACAAAATTTACTATCGAAATGACGTGGGTAGTGGTGGCATTTTCGCAATTAATATTCATTTTAAGATTTTTTATTTTAAAGTAAGAAGTTCACAATGCAACCACATTATTGTATATAAATTTTTTGTATATTTTTTCAATTTTTATAATATTACTCTAGTATAAATTATTCTAAAAATCTAATTACAAGTGCACGTAAGACTTGTATTGACAAGGCAAAGCCACTTGTATTCCGAAGTGGGATCATAACATTATGGCAAATATACATATGCATAATTAAAAAAACAATAATAATTTTGGAAAAATTATTGATAAATTCCAATTCAAGAAATGTTATTTCATTTAGTTCTACGTATTTTCTTATAAACCATTTAGTCCTATTTGATTGGGAAGAAATATTTTTATTTGATTTGGTATGTTTGGAGTTTACATTTGTACCCTTTGTTATGGGATTTGGTAGATTTTGTATACTGATGTGAGTTTGTTTGATTGGGATATCGTATGTTTACATTACCTTTTTATGTAGATTTGCTGCGCTGATTTACAGGTGAGGTGGTTTCATTATTGTTGATGTATTACCTTTTTTGTATTTGTTGCTTTCGGAACTCTGTCGCAGTGTTGATGGTGAATTTCACAAACAAATTTAATTCACATTAACGGCAACGTTATTGTTGTCATATTAGATACACAACCCTACCAACCTCCAATGTTAACAATGTCTCTGCTTTCCAATATTAACTGACAAACCAAGTATAAAAATTCAAACCACCATAACACAGAAAGGTGTAAATCTTTACATATGTTACCATACAGACCGGATTTACATTACATAACGTCATTCAGTGCATAGTAAAAAGTACAACATAGTTTGTAATTGAAACACTAATAAATCACACATATTCATGTCTTAACGTACCACAATGCATTGTGCTCGTAAAACTACCACCACCCAACTTCTACCTGTTTTGTCCAACCATTTAACACCACATTAAAATCTTGATTACCGTATTAACATATTAACATCAACCCACATCCAGTAATTAGCCTACCATATTTGCAGATGCGACAAAAATACACATGTACTTAAATTTTACGTAACATAACGCATTGCATCGCATCATACCATCCATAACAAACATTTCAATTGCCTATTTAATCATTTGATGATAAAGCTAAATTAACATATTCACATCAAACCATCACCATCTAGATTTGATGTTCGCAGACGAACACATCCAAAATATCACCCACGAATGTGTTTGTTTACCATTTCAGAGGTAATATTAACATCCAATCTGTATGTCAAACACCCACACAAATGAAATTTGAAACCCCAACCCATCGGTGCAGATTTTCGATGACAATGTACACTACGCTGTAATCTATCGAAAAAATGATTGCGACCTATGCCCTAATTGCAAACTATGATAAACATCAGGCACAATGTATACATTCAAAATAAATACACAAATATAACACAGAACAATAACAAATCATAGTCACAAACTTCTATAACATCAACAATTACAATGGCAAATGAATTACACCTTCGCGGTTCATTGTCATCGTCAACAGCTCCGACAACATTCATCTCGCTGTAAGGGATACAAATCACTAACCTCCTGTTCTGTAAACCAATCTCCTATGAAATCCACGATAACCTTGCTCTGGCTCAGTGCACGGCGCTCGTATTTTGACTTGCGCAACGTACACAACCTTTTACAATGTTTGGGTCTAGGGCTCCTACTGAAACACAAAGTGAAATTGTTCAAAAATACTTTCGAAATACCCAAAAACACATTTAGAGTTTCAATATGTCAGAATGAAAATGTTAAAATATGGAAACGTTAATCTTCAATGTTTCCTTCTACAGGTTGAACGATTCGATAAAAAACGAGAGAAACCAAAAAAGCCTATAGTGTGCTCTATGTCCAAATTAGTAATTTTACCAGTACCCAAAACCCATTTTGCCCCTAATTAAAACATTGAAAACGCACATGCTTGAGGATAACCTTGATATTTTGCATGTTTCAGGACCTTTCGGTTCAATAGAATAAAGACAGGACTAATCAGTGTATAAGTTCACAATTTAAGATTTATTGGTGTTTTACCCTTTGTCCACAATATTACCTAGATGTCCACTTATTTGTCCAGTGTGTTGCCCATGTGTCCACTCGTCTATCTACTCATATCACCAACACCACTATTGGCTACCATCACCCATTGCCGCCAACTACCTTCGGCAACTTTTTCGGCCGGTGACTATTTTGACAACTAACAGTGGTCTAGCGGCAGTGTATAAAAATAAAAATAAAAATTGTCTTTCAAAATAATAATTTATTTTTTTCAAAAAGCAATTTCATTAATCTTTGATTTTACAATCGACGTGAAACAATCCTTGAACTTAATGTTATATATCCCTAGAAAATGAACTTCTCAATAATTTTAAAACATCTCCACCAATACTCACTTAAAAAATTAACATAAAATAAAATTTATTTGTACAGTCCATATGTATTGTTTATCACTTCTCTTTAGATTTGTCACTCACACAGGTGATATCATTAATTAGGTGTATCGAATGTTTGAAGAATTTTAAATATTTTTTTTTTGTCATAAAATATTTTCAATTGGCGTACCTTTTCTTACAATATTTAATATTTAGAGACATATAAGTGGTTGTTTAGTATGTGCTAAACTAACACATGCTATTTTAGTATACTATTTTATTTAAATTACAATCATCTTATTTAAATCACATCATTTTTTTACCATATCACTTCAAACTGAACTCATATTTTACTTTTTTTCATAAAAAAAATTAAAAATATATATTAATCTAACATTTCTTAAACAGTCCCTAAAATTGTTTTTAGAAAAGACGAAGCATCCTGACCCTATGTTGGAACTGGGTATCTGACTAATCAATGCACTTGCTCAGTTGGCTGCCAATATTGGAAAAAAAATTTAAAATAAAAAGAATTAATTAATTAAAAACACACTTGTACAGTCCATACGTAGCCACAGTGACTTAGCAGTTAGCAGTCACTTGGCTCATTCTATTTATACCCATTTTTTTCATTACATTTCTTTGTATAGGAAATCTTTTTGACACACACCCTGACAACCTTGTTATGCTTTTTTTTTTTTTTTTCAAAGTATATGTTACACATTTTTATAGTATACATTATGTGTTATTTTGGTAAAATTATGATAATTTATGATTAAAAAATAAAATTACGTATTTTGTGATAATATTATGTATTTTTATGATACGAGATTCTAACTAAAATGAGATTAAAGAGTACCATTCATTCTCAATTTTTTTTAGAAAGATTATTTTGTTCACTCAAATCCATACCGCTGAATGCTAATGCCAGGTCTTATTGTGTAAAACCATCCAACATTAAACTCTTATCCAGCAATGCCATTTGTATCCCTCCTTAATTTAAATACAATTTAAGATTTTAAATGAATTGATGACTAACCATTCAAGCAAAACATTATATAGTCGAAGTTAAGAGCGTGGTTGCATGTGAAGTAAGCATGCTAAGAATATCAATAGTCAAGTTACATCAACTTAAAATTTTAAATTAGTTGGTAGTGAAGATTTTAACAACAATAATTAATTAAGTTATACATTTTCTATTAGCTTAAACTTTTAAATAAGTTAATAGTTTTACACTTCAACATACTTTTATTTTGAAGTATGCTTGAGCTCAAGCACCTCTAGGTTTCGTATATATTTTCTCAGCATTAGAACTACTAATTTTATTAGGTAATATTTGATTTGTTAAAATTTACTAGAATAATTTTAGACATGATTAGAATATAATGTAAATTTTTCCTATCCTTTTTATGAAACCAATTATGAATATTATAATTGAACGATCATTTCATTTCAACTTTCAATCTAATAAACCAAACTCTAAAACCCATGCTTGACGTGCTAATATCCAAATAAATTAGGAGTGCAACTTAGGCCGACGTAACCCCCAAAAAAATTTAAAGCTTATATTACATTTTTGAATTTAGTGCGGGCTTAGGCAGAAATTCAAAAGCCCGAATTAAATTAAAGCTGAGCTTAGATAGGGACACTAAATAAAGCAAATTGCATATTTAAATAATTATAAACAGATTCATATAATTAGATTAAAATTATGGAACAAATAATCATGGACTAAAACATGTTGAAATTTACAACTTGATGAACAAAATATATATATATATGAAAAATGCTTGAGACCCCCTTTTTTTAGAGACCCCCACAACACCCTTTCGATCTCCACCATTGATGTATGTGTGGGACCCATTCATGTATGTATGGAGCTCACACCATCAATGGTGGAGATCCAAAACAGGTTGTGAGAGTCTCCAAAAAAAGGAGGTCCCAATCATTGTTGTATATATATATCAAAATAATTTACTTAAATAAGACAAAGAAGAAAACCGAAACTTATATAATACCACAGTCTCCTTAAAATAGATTTGCCGCCTCACCGAGGATGCTGGAGGTATGCCCGCATCTGTCTCCCAGTATATGACGGTTAGAATCTTCTACCACAGAAGCACCTTCTGTTTAGCTTCGGCGAACTGACAATGACAGCACTCTCTCACACAGGAAGAATATACTAGGAGCAAACTGACTGTATAATACGGAAGCCAAAAATTCTATGTAGAAAATCCAAGGAAGAAGATCTCCTTTTATACATAATGGGGGAGAAATGAGGGTTTTTTCTTTTCCCTTATTTCTCTTGTTAGTTTTCCTCCACATTTTTCCTAACCAACATAACTCCTATTAAGAGGAGTTACAGAAAAATGCATTTATACTCCTCAAACACCATAAAAATGCCTTCATACTCATCAAACACCATAGAATGCTTTCATACTCATCAAGCATTCATCCTTAGCATAATATACTTTCATACTCATCAATTATTCATCCTTAGCATAATAAATCCTACCACCTCATTCAAGAAGCCAACATAATGAAATAATTTTCATTAAATTCTCAAACCAAAAAAAATCATTTTTTTCTAACAATTCCCTATATGAATAAAAATTGACTAAATAAAGAATAACAGATAACGTTTAACAACAAAGACTCGGAGAGAGAGCACATAGACTAACCCTACATTAAAAAAGGTAGATGTTGGCATTGAACTTTTCGTAGTGAGAGCCTATCGGATTTACTAGCTGGCCAGTGAACGTGATATCTTGAACTATTATGCCGTTTATGTAAACCAAGACAATAGACCTCACACAGGAGTTACTCCAACCATTGTTCTTGTTCTCATTGGCGTGTCCGGTATGGCTTTGGAACACTAGTATGGTTTAGTGAGTGTTTTCTAGAGAATTTGGCTTTTTCAATTCTTAAAGAAGCGGCCTCACTTCGAACTTACATAAGTGACCTAGATAAGGTATCTCACTATACCACAGTTAACTATTTACATCTCTTAGGTCATTAAAGGAATGGGCAAAAGGATTTACCTCTTCAGTGACTCACTCATTACACACAATTAGGTTGTCCCTTTGAACCTAGATCTTGGGATCTCCAGTCAGCTAGCTTGGGTTTTCCATTCCGGTAACATTTACTAAAGGCCTTAAACCCATTTCTGTTGACGATGTTTCTATTAACTCTCGAGTTAACCCTTTGGTTAACGGATCCACAATGTTGTCCTTAGACTTTATATAGCCTAGAGAGACAAATCCATTGGATAGTAGTTGTTGTATAGAATTATGTCTACGACGAATATGTCTAGACTTTCCATTATACATATGACTCTGTGCCTGTCCAATTGCCGATTGGCTATCACAATGAATATAGATAGCAGGCACAGGTTTCAGTCAATGTGGAATATCTTCAAAAAACACTCACTAAACTAGGCTAGTGTTCTAAGGCCATACCGAACACGTTAATGAGAACAAGAACAATGGTTGGAATAACTCATCTGTGAGGTCTATTGTCTTGGTTTACATAAACGGCAGAATAGTTCAAGACATCACGTTTACTGGTCAGCCAATAAATCCGATAAGCTCTTACTATGAAAAGTTCGAGGCCAACAGCTACCTTTTCTGATGCAGGGTTAGTCTATGTGAATGCTTTTTTGGTTTGAGAATTGAATGAAAATTGTTTCATTATGTTGGCCTCTTGAATGAGGTGGTGGGATTTATTATGCTAAGGATGAATACATGGTGAGTATGGAAGCATATTATGCTAAGGATGAATGCTTGATAAGTATGAAAGTATTCTATGGTGTTTGATGAATATGAAGGCATTTTATGGTGTTTGATGAGTATGAATGCATTTCTCTATAACTCCTATTAATAAGAGTTATGTTGGTTAGGAAAAATGTGAAGGAAAACCAACAAGAGAAATAATGAAAAAAAAACTCCTCTCTTCCTCATTGTGTATAAAAGGAGACCTTCTTCCTTGGGTTTTCTACACAGAATTTTTGGCTTCCATACTATACAGTTAGTTTGCTCCTAGTATATTTTTTATGTGTGAGAGAGTGCTACCATTGTCAATTCGCTGAAACTAAACAAAAGGTGCTTCTGCATTAGTGAGGTCTAACCGTCGTATCCTGGGAGACAGATGCTGGCATACCTCCAACACCCTCAGTGAGGCGGCGAATCTGTTTTGAGACTGTGGTATCACACAAGTTTCGATTTGCTTCCTTGTCTTATTTAAATAAATTATTTTGATATATATATATTCTGTTCATCAAGTTGTAAATTTCAGCATGTTTTAGTCCATGATTATTTGTTCAATAATTTTAATCTAATTATATGAATTTGTTTATAATTGTTTAAATATGCTATTTGTACAACAATTTTAAAACAGATTCTTTGTTGCACATAAAATTAGATAAATAAATTCATACGTTTTATAATCAATACTGCTGTGTTGTTGCTAGGGGTGCAACTCAGGCGGATTCGATCGATTATTTGTTCAATAATTTTAATCTAATTATATGAATTTGTGTATAATTGTTTAAATATGCTATTTGTACAACAATTTTAAAATAGATTCTTTGTTGCACATAAAATTAGATAAATAAATTCATATGTTTTATAATCGATACTGCTGTGTTGTTGCTAGGGGTGCAACTCGGCGCAGGTTCGGTTGGGTTGGGAGGTTGTTCAAGCCCAGCCTAAGTTGTGCTGAGATCTGTCCAGGCCCGCCTAAGCCCGAATTGTAATCCGAAGTTGCCTGCCCAATCTCCACCCGAGTTAAACCCGAATTGCCCGAGTTGCCCGAATTGTATTTATTTTTATTTTTTTGTAGGTACATTATTAAATTATTAAAATTTGACTATATTTACATTTTTTTATATATATAGAAAATCATTAATACCATCAAAACAAATAATTTATATAATGTAAAAGAGATGCCGCTATAGTAATCTTTACAATTTATGAGTGAAAATAAAAAAAATAAGATTTTATGTTATTTGTATATATAATATATATTCAATATGATTTAATAATCTAAATTATTTTAATATCATGTAATAGCTAATAATTTATATATATATTTAATATTTTTATATATGTATAATTCGGGTTTCAGGTTGCTTGGGTTGTTTGATGTCTTTGCCCAAACCGGTCCAAATTTAATTCGGGCTTCTGAATATTTGTCAAAGCCCGTACCGAATTTGAAAATATCTTGTTCAAGCTCTAAAAAAATTCGAGCTGATTTCGAATTACTCGGGTTGAGCCCACCCAAATTGCACCCTTAATTGTTGCTTCTGTTAGTATATTTTTTGAGAAAAAAAATGTTAATCGTGAGAACGTGAATCATCACCAAAGTAAATATAAAATATTGAATAAACCACTGATTCATCTACGTGTGATTTATGATTAAAAGTTCTAATATTCTTTAGAATATTACACCGAGTAGTTCTTTGATCTTGTTAATAAATAAATATATAAAATATTGCACTGATATGTTTAATATTCGAGAACCGGAAAAATTCACTGTCTCAACTATATGGAGTTTATGCTTAGCTTTCATATTTGTTTATGTAAATAAATATATGTCTAATGTACGTATGGATCTAGTGTAATTGTATCATATTGTAATTTAATTTATATGCATGCTATTGTTTTGTTTTTCCAACGACCGAAACCGAACCTCCTGTAGGAAATTATTTAATGTTCTTGAAATACCATGTTTGGTTTGGTTTTGAAAGAGTAGTTTTTAAAAATTGTTTTGGAGAGAAAGTTTAGAAATTTTTTGGTTTGTTTGGTTGTGCATTTTGAAAGTAGTTTTGGAGTGTGGGAATTTGGAATGATTTGATATTTTGTTATAATTGAGTAAATGTGTGTGAGAGAAAAAGTGATTGAGAATGAGAGATGAGAGAGAAAAAGTGATTGATTGATGTGTAAGAGAGAGAGTGATTTTAGAAATTGTTTTGGAAAAATTACAAACCAAACAAGTTTTTTAGAAAAATTTTCCCAAAATCACTTTACAAAGCCAAACCAATCATCATTCAATATACCTCCTCGTGTTCCTCAATCACCAACACAATACCCATCTACCCACCTTCTCCACCAATCACAATGTTATGAAATACAACATGTTTATATTCCGAAATTACTGAATAATTACCTCTGTAGCATATAAAAAATCGAAACAGCTATGCAGTACATGATTACGCATTAGCAAAGCTGAGAGTAGTTAGGTATAATAGCATCTTTTGCTAACACCTCTTAAAATTTACTCTAGTAAACTTCTGCAAGCGCTCATAATGGTTAAGCGGTCCTCTCGAAACAACAGGAGTAGCAATATGATTGACCACAGAGGTCACAGCAACTAGATTGATTATATAGGTCACGATAGGGGTTGGCAAGCTAATTGACCCAGGGTTTAGATCCCCACCAACATTTGTAGCAATAGTAGCAACATCAGTCACATTTACCATTTTTTAAAAATACAACAGAATTTCACTATTTTGTGTTTCTAGAAATTAAACTTAACATTAGAAATCCCAAAGTTGAAAATTTAATTCAAAACTAGTCTCACCACTTATCCTAGAATCGAGCATAATCAGAAAAGTTTTCAGGAAGACTGGAGGGGTCACACTAATCCCACTTAAAACCTACTTAACCTTAGACAAAACTTTCAAAAGCATGTTGACTCTTAATCTATGGACACAAATTAAGAATTAAGTTTTTTAGGGGATAAACTAGGTTAAAACAAACCAAGTTTACATAACTTTCCAAGCAATTAAAAATTGCTAGAACAATTTACAAGCAAATAAACTTGCTTCAAACAAAATTAGGTAATTTAAACTACAACTAGAACACAAGCAAAAAATTACTTCAACTATAAAGAAAATTAACCAATCCAAATTAGGATTCTTATGGTTCAAAAAATTCCTTTCTACACTTGGTATTTATGTTCAACAAAAAAAAGTTAGTAGTCCAAATTTTTGATTTTTCAATCCCAAATTCTATTCATTTGGTTTTGATTCTTTTTTTTTTTTTTTTTTCCATTTCCTTTCACACAAGTATTCCTGTAAAGAAAGTTAGCAAAAAACACAACAAAATACAAAATAAATAATCCAAAGAAACTGTAAAAGCAATAAATTATTTGAAACCTTCTTAGCAAAAATAAAAATTAAATTAAAATTAATAAGGAAGAGTTACATATGAAATTATTATACAATAAACATGTAAATAATTCTAACAATTAACATGTAAAAATTCTAGAGCAATTAATATGTAATTATTTTAACAATTAACATGCAAATAAATCTAGCGATTGACATGTAAATAATTCTACAAATAAAATCATACAAATAATTTTTGAAAATAATGAACATGTATATTATATTAGAAAAATAAAAATAACTAACATGTCAAATTTAACTAAAACATTTAAACCTCATGAACATGAAAATTATATTATAAAACTATAAAATAAAAAAACATGCAAATCATGGTAGGAAATTAGAAATCATGTTCATAAAACTAAAATTATACTAGAATCAAATAGCATACAAATGTCCTTATTTACTTTGGTGATAATTCATGTTCTCAGGATTAACATTTTTTTTTTTCAAAAATATACTAACAGAAGCAACAACACCGTAGTACCGATTATAAAACATATGAATTTATTTATCTAATTTTATGGGCAACATAGAATCTGTTTTAAAATTATTGTACAAATTACATATTTAAATAATTATAAACATATTCATATAATTAGAATAAATTATGGAACAAATAATTATGCACTAAAACATGCTGGAATTTACAACTTGATAAACATAATATATATATATATCAAAATAATTTACTTAAATAAGACAATGAAGGAAACCGAAACCAGTGTGATACCACAATCTCTTTAAAACAAATTCGCCGCCTCACCAAGGGTGATGAAAGTATGCTGGCATCTGTCTCCTATGATATGACGATTAGAACCCGCTAATGCAGAAACACCTTCTATTTAGCTCCGGCAAACTGACAATGACAGCACTCTTTCACGCAAGAAGAATATATTAAGAATAAACTAACTATATAATCTGAAAATCAAAAATTCTATATAAAAAACCTAAAAAAGAATGTCTCCTTTTATACACAATGAGAGAGAGAGAGAGAGAGAGAGAGAGAGAGAGAGAGAGAGAGAAGAGAGAGAGAGAGAGAGAGAGAGGGTTTTTCCTACTTCTTTTCCAAACCAACGTAACTCCTATTAATAGGAGTTATAGAGAAATGCATTCATACTCATAAAACACCATAAAATGCCTTCATACTCATCAAATACCATAGAATGGTTTCATACTCATCAAGCATTATCCTTAGCATAATATGCTTTCATACTCATCATGCATTCATATATTATTTGCTATTAAATAATGTTAAAATAATTTGAATCTTTGTATCATTAATCCTTTTTTTTTTCTCTCAAAAAAAGACAAACAACCACAACGGCACATCTATTTTTCAATTCTTATCTCTCATCTCTATCTCTCTCATATCATATAAATTATTTTTTTGATGTTATTAACAATTTTATTAAAAAAAATATATTAATAAAGTCTAATTTTAACAAATTAGTAACTTAGCTACAAAAAAAAAAAAAAATTATGGGCAATTTGAGTCTAACTTAAGTCGGGCTTTGATAAACTTGGGTAACTCTCAATACAACTTAGACCCCGTTTATTTTGGAAGATAGAGGGGGGATTAGGATTGAGATGGAGGTGTGATCCACTAATATTGTGTTTATTTTGAAAGATGGAGAGGAGATTCATAATCCCCTCCAGATTAGGATAGACCTTGGGGAGGAGATTGGGACTTGGTATTAGAAAAAATAATCTGTTAGACTTTTTTTTTTTAATTTTATTTTTTACATGCCGGACATTTTATTTATTTTTTTGAACATTAATGTTTAATTTTTTATATTTTTTATTAAGAAAAAATCATAATTTTATTTTTTTTAATTTTATTTTTTTTATTTTTATTTTTTACATGTTAGGCATTTTTTTAAAAAATATTAATGTTTAATATATTTTTATTTATTTATTTATTTTATATAAAAATAATTTAACAATCTCTACCCCAACACCTATCATCAAAACAAACACAATTTTGTTTAATCCCCTCACTATTAATTCTCTTACTACAAATCTCCTCCATTCTTCTTTTGAAAACAAACGGGTCTTTAGGTTGAACCTAAGCACCCTCTAAACCCAACCAAACCCGTCTGGATTGTACCCACAAGATGAACCATATTTAATTAGTTTAAGAATTGATAGTTGATTCAAATATAGGACAGGGGACACAATGCATTACAGTAGCAGCGGCAGCTAGGCTAGGATCTTACCTATGCACAAAGATCATGTTCATGAAGAAAAACATACAACATCATTAATACAAGAATTGATAGTTGATTCAAATGTAGGACAGGGGACACAATGCATTACCATTGAAAGCGTATTTCATACACACCACAAGGTAGAAGTAATAGTAGTAGCTAGGCTAGGGTCTTCCCTATGCGTAAAGATCATGTTCATGAACAAAAAAATACAACATCATGTTCATGAAGAAAGTCTTTATAAGATTTATTATTAATTGCTGAGCTGAAGAAACCTGAGTGCCATGGGATGCTTGGCTTCAGATAGTTTGTTGGGTTTCAAGACTTCAACAATTTCACCATCCACAAGGAGGAACACAAGATCAGCTATCCTCTGTATTTGCTTTATGCTGTGTGAGACCATTACGATTGTCATTCCCCTACTCTTCTTCAGCTTTACCATACAATCCTCTATGTTTTGTGTTGATATTGGATCTAATGCACTTGTTGGCTCATCCAATAACAATACCTTCACATTTCACAGAGAGACAGAGAGACAGAGAGAGAGGAGTGTGTTAAAAGTTAGAATGAAAATTAGTACATCGTTGATTTCGTTTTGGTCTCTGATCTTTAATTTGTATCAATCTTAGCACTAACTGATCATTTTTGGTGCCATAGCAGAGTAAGCATTTTAACATCGCTAGTCTCACGTCAAACATTAAAAGGCACAAACGACATTTTACCATATCTATTTATACCAAATACTATCAATCGAACAGTCAAACACGCGATGTTTTTGGCTCTCATTATGGAGTAAAAGGCTTTGATGTGTTATGTTTTGTAAATAATGTGGTGCATTTCACGTGTCTGCCATTCATTTAGGTGCGAAAATGGGATAAATTCCTCTTATGCCCTTCAAATGCCGATGTAAACATTTTTTGTATGCTTTTAAATGGATGTTACAGCGGGGGACAAAATTAGATTAATGTGGGAAGTTTAGTGATGTAATTTATGCAAATTAAAGGTTAGGCACCAAAAGGAAATTAATAATATATACTTCACAGACTATTTGTGCAGCTTATCCGAATTTCATTGTTAGAACCTGAATTGCAAATACTTTATAGGGTTAATTACACTTTTGTCCCTATACTTTATGTCATTTGGTCTCCTAACATTTCAATTGTGTCAATTTCGTCTCCAAAGTATTAAATACGTGTTAAAAGTAATCCCCATAATTGACATTGTCAATATTCATCATTAGAATCATAGATTAATCTCAATCTAAAAAAAACTTTTAAAAATTGACATAACTACAAATATTATGGACCAAAACAACAACAAAAAAACACACGTTTATAGACCAAAAGTGTAATTATTTATTTTTTTATTGAGATGTAATTTTTTGTTTAAAAAAAATATACTATTCAATGTATTTGGTTTCAGTTTTTAAATATTGAGTTTTTTTATTTTTAGTGAATATTTTTTAAATTTTAAGCAATTTTTTTACTTTTTTAGATACACCTTACTTAGATGTATCTAAATAGTAAAATATTTGTGAAAAAATATTTTAAAATTTTAATAAATACACAAAAATATGAAAAATGTACTAAATTTTTGTATTTTTTGGTATTTTTAGTGTATTTTTTAAAAAAAAAATTTTACAAATATTATACTTTTTAAGTGTATTTATGTTAGGTTTGTTTAAAAAAAAATTGCTTAAAATATTAAAAAAATTCATTGAAAATATTAAAATACGAAAAATAAAAAAGTAAAATTTTCTGAAAATCAGAACCAAACAAGCTGATTGTTTTTTTGATGATGAATGTTGATAGTGTCAGTCGTACGGATCACTTCAACATACCATTTTTTTATTTTGAGGATAAAACTGACACAGTAAAATATGTTTTGGGACCAAAATGACACAACACATCTTTTAGGAACCACAGGCGTAACGCAATTACTTTGAATGAAGAGGGCAATAATTACCTCAGGCTCGTTGGCTAGAGTCCTAGCAAGTGCGACTCTTTGAGCTTGACCAACAGATAATTCACGGGCATTTTTGTTAATGAAGGAGATGGGATCGAGGTCTGCAAGGGAGAGCAATTTGTGTATCTCATTGTCCATTAGCTTCTTCCCTGTCAATTGTGGTCCGTATCGTATGTTATCTGCCACTGTACCTGATATTCATTACCAGTAACAAAAAAACATTGTTTGAGTCACCATATGCATGCAAAACACAATAATGAGTTCTTATTAGCTATGTTTGTGTACATACAAATTAAAAGAGACTACTAATTTCACCAGAATTCATCAGTCCCCATATATTCCAGAGAATCGCAAACCAGTGCACCTTTTCATGTCTGTTTGGTATTGTTTTGTTTTACGTTTTTGTGTTTTTGAATACAAAAACAATAACAAGTTTGAAAATACCCTTTTTTTTTCTTTCTACAGAAAAACAGTGATCCAAAATTCAGAAGAAAAAAAAAATTGAAGTCTTCCTAAAAATTAGTCTAATTTATAAAATGATGCACCGGGAGACAGTTTTAATTCAGGAACAACTGCCTGTTTAATTGTGTACTCGTTTTCTGTTTTTTGTTTTCATTTTTTAAAAAACACAAACTTGTTTGGCAAAGTGTTTTAGAAAACTATTTTCGGGAAAATTTTCTGAAAACAGCCCACATTTCAGGGAACAAAAAAAAAAAATACTTTCAAATTTTTGAAACTGTTTTTGCACAAAAATGCAATCAATATGAAACAATGGTTTTTTTTTTTTCAAATAAAAAAAAAAAAACTTTTGAATGGTTTTGTTTCCAAAAACACATAATAATAATAATAATAATAATAAGGTAAACACATGTGAAAACAGGTCCAAATTCTGAATTATGTTTTCTTCATTTCAAAACTAATATCAAATTTAAAATAAAATGAAGAAAAAAGACACTGCACATTCCCCACCCCACCCCCGCGGAAGTGAGAATATTGAGCTTAATGCGAAAACCAAAAGGAGATGCCCAAAACCAAGTTAAAGGCAAATTTGATTTTACATTGGTGGATGCATTAATTCAAAGGGAATATAAGCTACTGGTTCTTGTCCCAATTGCTTGTCATTTACTACTACTAATGAAACAAACAAATCCAACAAATTTGACAAAGAAAAAGAATATAAAAGGTTGTTTTGGTAAAAGAGCAAACATATTCTGGAGCAAACAAAGTGCTTTGGAATCCTTATAAGCACAATCAAGCAAGTTGCTCAATGGGTTAAATAGTCATCAACCCTCCCCACTAAACATGGTTTTGTTGTACTTTTCTCTCTTTCGAGTTGTTCAATGGATTAATTAGTCATCAACCCTCCCTAGTAAACATCTCTCTCTCTCTCTCTCTCTCTCAAGTTGCTCAATGATTAATCATTAGCCCTCCCTACTAAACAGTATTGTTATAATTAATTCTATCTCAAGTTGCTCAATGGGTTAATTAGTCATCAATCCTCCTACTAAACATGGTTTTTTTATACTTTTCACTCTCTCACGTTGCTTGATGGATGCACTACTCATCAACCCTCCCCACTAAACATCACTCTGTTGTGTTTGGTCAGATATCATTAGCATGTAGCCCGTAGTGTCAATCTTAATCTTATTCCCATTCCAAGTAATGTCTACAATTTACTTTTTATTAGTTTTTGTAAAAAAAAAAAAATATTTTTATGTTTATTTTTTGTATAAAACATACACAAAAGCATATATGATCAAAAAAAAGAATTGCCACTTGTCAGAGGAAGGCTGAAGGGGTGGACGGGTAGAAGAAAAATGAAAACTAGTTTTCAATATAATTTTTTTTTTTTTAAAACTAGTCATCAATCCTCCCTACTAAACATGGCTTTGTTATACTTTTCTCTCTCAAGTTGCTCGATTGATACACTAGTCATCAACCCTCCCTAGTAGTTTGGAAATTGATTTTTTTAGTGATTGATTTTTTTTACGAAAAGCCGTATAACAAGAAAGAAAAGATGAGTAAATTTCTTTTAGGGTTCGTTTGGGAAAGGCTCATTTGGGTTCTTTTGGCTCTTTGAATCACAAAAGACAGAATAGACTATTTGAGCCACAACAGACAAAACATCACATCCAATCCATAATCATTACACTCTTCTCTCACAAAAAAAGTCAAAAAATCATTACACTCTTCTCTCACAAAAAAAGTCAAAAAAGTCAAAAAGTCCTTCCCAAACTAAGTTTTTGAGCCCAAGCTCAAATAGCCAAAAAGTCAACCCACTTCCCAAACGGAGACTTAGTAACTTTTTAACTAAAATCTCATGTTGTCAAACCAGGAAATCTATATCCCTCAAGTTGCTGAATCCCTCCCTATACTATACATGGTTTTGTTATACTTAATTCTCTCTCTTTCTCTCAAGTTGCTCACTTAGTTAACCAGTCATCAACCCTCTCTAATAAACATAACTCTCTCTCTTGTGTATGGTCAGATATCATTAGCATGTATCTCATAGCATCCCATTCCAAGTAATGATTACAACTTACTATAATACTATTTTTTGTAAAAAATATTTTTTTGTTCATTTTTTGTATAAAACATAAACAACAACATATACTCAATTATTTTAAGTTATTTAACTAAACTAAAACTCAATATTTTTTTCATGTGTTTGTTTATTTTATTACCATTTCTGACGCTTGCAATATCTTCTAAACAACAATACTACATACACTAAATTTTTACTACTAACAACACACTAATGATGTGGCAAGTAAAAAAAAAAATACAAAAATTAAGACACAAAACACATGTGGCAGTGAGTGAGACCCACTGCCACATCCTAGTACAACCACTAATTAGTAGTCTCCATCATTTTTCATCTTCTAAAATTAATACATAAATACACATAGACAAAAAAAAATAATATAAAATAAAATAATAAATACCTTATGATTATGAGTTCCAAAATAGACACTTTAAAAACTGTTTTTTACCAAATAAAAAAGACAAGCCAAACGTGTCCTTACCTTCAAACAGAGCTGGAAGCTGGAAGAGCATGCCGACTTTACGGCGAAGAGAGAGAACATCAAGCTTACAAATATCTTGACCATCGAGGTACACCGTATGCGGTGGAGGCTCCCACAGCCGATTCAACGCCCTCAGCAACGTTGATTTGCCGCTTCCACTAGGCCCTATGATCCCCACCACCACTCCCTTCGGTATCTCCGCGTTGATCCATTTCAGTACCGGCCGCGAACCACCACCAACGCCGCCGCCTGCGGCCGCCGATTCCGAAATTAGTGCTTCGGTTGTCAAATTGCGAATCAGGAACTTCGTTTCCACTCCACTCTCTGCTGCTTCCAAATCAATCGCTAATAGATGTTCTCGATCTTCATCTGCAAAAACAACCAAAGATTCAAACACAATTCACAGAGAGAGAGAGAGAGAGAGAGAGATTGGGAAACGTAGTTAGAGATCAAGAATTCAATTATTTACCTGTAGTTTTGGGGGATTCTGCTAGTTGAATGGAATCCATGGAGAGAGAGAGAGAGAGAGAGATGGAGAGAGAGAAGTGGGCAGGGAGAGAGTATTTATCGAGGAAGGAGGGGATAAAAGCCTTCCCCAGTAGCAAAACGATAGGATAGATCAGTCCGGATTTGTTTAAATTTTAAAATGGAGATGGGCTGCGCAACTAATATAAGCCCATTTCTCACGCGTTCACTTTTAAGAATATATCGAGTAAATATATTTATAAAAAATTAAAATAACAATGATTATTTCATCTATTTATATTTATGTTAAGTTTATATTTTAAATTATATTTTTTATTTATTTTTATAAATATAAATGTAATTTGATAAAATGGCTGATGATCTCTAATTGATTTAATTTTTTATAAATATATTTTATTTAATATACTTAAAAAAGTAAATGATATAAATTATCAAAAACGAATCTTAAAATGAGCACATAAGGCTGCACAATAGTGATTGTTGTGCGAGGCATAGAAGTCACCTCATTTCCCAATTTTGTGTTCTTAGATTCAATGATCTAAATAGTTTATTTCATACAAATTTTTGTATATTCCTTCCGTCTTAAAATATTAATTCTTTTGGGAATTTAAATTTTTTTATAATACAATTATTACATTTTAATAATATTCTGTGTGTTTGATTTTAGTTTTTTAGATTAAATTTTTTGAAAGCTGAACTTTTTTATTTTCGTGTTTTTTTTGTTCTTAGTGAATATTTTTAAATTTTAAACATTTTTTTTTTACTTTTTAGATACACCTTACTTAGATGTATCTAAAAAGTAAAAAATTATGAAAAAATATTTTAAAATATTAATAAATACATAGAAATACAAAAAAAATGTACTAAATTCTTGTATTTTTTATATATTTTTGGTATTTAATAAATTTTTAAAAGATTTTTTTTATAATTTTTTTACTTTTTAGATGTATTTATGTTAGGTGTATCTAAAAAGTAAAAATAATTACTTAAAATATTAAAAAAATTCAATAAAAACAAAAAAAATACGAAAAATGAGAAAGTAGAATTTTTTGAAAAGTGCTTTTAGAAAAATGAAACCATCCAAGCTGATTAACTTTTTAAAGTGACTTTTGGTAGTATAATTGTCATAATTATTCTTTTTGTATATATTAATGTTAATAAATTTAAAAGAATGACAAAAATAGGATTTCATACTATTTTAGTCCTTACTTTTGAAAATAGATAATATTTGGAGACAATAAAAAATGAAATAAGGGACTAATATTTTGAGATAGAATGAGTAAAAATAATTTAATAATAATTAGTTTTTGTTATATTATTTTTATCTATATTTATATATTTAAAATAAATTATTCTTTTGTTATAATATATATAATTTAATTATATAATTATTTGTACCTGATTAATTTAATTTTATATATACAATTTTTTTTTAAATTATTATATAAGTAAGATAAACGATTCACATAAGTGAAAGGAGTATTAATTTCAAAATGTGCTAATTTCAATTGTAAATTTGATGTTTTGATAAAAATTCTTAAAAATTGTTTTTATTTTCTGAAAATATAAAATTATATAAAAACTCTTAAAAGTTATATTTCTGAAAATATAAAATTATATTAAAAAATTTAAAAAATCAAAAAATTAATTTTTAATTATTTTTTAAAACAACCCAAACATTCCAAGAATGACGTCACGATTAAATAATGGTGTTTTAATAGTGAGCAGAATATAGAATAATTTCCCCAGAATATAAAACCTGCGATTTCCAATTTGGTAGATCGGATAAGTGGAAACGAAGAAACAATCATCCAAAAAAAGTGACGTCACGATTAAATAATTGTGTTTTAATAGTCAGCAGTCCACTAGTCAACATAAAAAACAGTTACAAAGTGGTATTTTCACTTTTATTTAAGAGTGGAGATGATTTTATTTATTATTTTCCTCTTGTATGTAAGAGTGGAGATGATTTTATTTATTATTTACTGATAAATGAAGTGCTCTACGAAGTGCGTGCGAGTTTTTTTTTTCTTTTTTCAACCGTGTTTTTTTAATCGTGTTAGTGGCACACGTAAATTATTATAATTTTTTATTACATCGGAATTAATTAGAGGTGGCAAATCTAACCTAAATTTATGAATCCGTTTAATTATGTTCATTTAAAATTCATATTAATTGTTACTCAAAAAGCAATTTAAAAGAGGGTAAATTAAGTTTTTATAAATTAAAATTAATAATATCCTAATAAAATTAATTACCAGTACAACAAATTATTAACAAGTACAATGATGAACTTAGCAGTAAATGATCAAGCAAAATAATAATAAAGTATAACTAACATACAGGGTAAATCAAATGATTAACACATGAATATTAGATAGTTATAACAGTAGTAGGAAAGTAAAGAGATTAGAGAAGATGAGACAAACAGATTTATAGTGGTTCGGTTTCAACCAAGCCTACATTCACTTCTCAAGCTTCACTTGAGATTTTTCACTATCTTCTAGCTTCACAGGGGTGCTAGCAACCTCTTTACAAATGGAGCAATTCTCTATGGATTTTACACAGACTTTACAAGCCCAAACCGTTGCAAATCTTAGGTGATTCACAATCACTCTCAAGATTTCAAGAACATAGTGTTTGCAACACTTTTACAAGATGAAATGGTATTTTTGCTTTCAAAGAAAGCTTACAATAAATATCTCTCAAAGATAGATATATAAAATGAAATTTTGATTTTTCTGTAAATTTCTGAGAGAGGATGTAAACAAAAATTGAAGAACACTTCTCAGAGAATTTTTCAGAAAATAAATGTGAATGATTATAGATCAAAGAATATTTTCTATTTTTTTGTCACTTAGTTACATTAGAGACTTTGATATATATAATGAAACTTATAGTCATTTATAACCGTTGTATTTATTTGAATTTATAGCCGTTGTATTCATTTGAATTTATAGTCGTTGTACTCCATCATTACTAATTTGAATATCTTCCACTCCATCATTACAAATTTAAATATCTTCCACTTGAACATTTTGAACGTTTTGGCCTGCTGCTGTACTGGGTTGTTTGAACCTTTGTTTTGGGCTATTTGAACTCTTGATTGAATCAAATATTAAATACATTCTAACAACATTTAGGATAAAGGTTTAGGTGAGAAATAATGGGACAAAATAAATTTTGATTCTATTTTTCTCTTTCAAATAAATCATCAAAATAAATAAGTCTAGCAATCTCCCCCTTTTTGATGATGGCACACAATGATATTTTGATTTGATTTGGGAGTAAGAAAGGCTCCCCCTCAAGTCATGTTCCCTAAATTCATTTCTAAATACATAGGTTAGCACATGTGTAATAAATAAGTTTTAATTGGAGACATGATATGAGACTAAGATATCAAATTATAAATACATAATCATCAGATTAGTTTTCAAATAATACCATAATACATAACATCATATAATTTTTCCCCCTGTGGCATTATCAAAAGGAAATCATGGGTCAGAATCTGGAGGAGGAAAATGATAGTGATAAATGGCATCAAAAAATAAATAATCAAAACATAGATATACATATATATATAGGATTCGCCTGCGTCTCGCTTTTCTGTCGAAAATCGCGTCGAACACGCGTCCTCCCTTTTGCATCAGCCAATCGACAAAAGCAGCTCTCCTCGATTGTCGCTCGCTTCGGCTAGCTCTCCCTCCTTGTCTTCTTCTCTTCAGCCTCTTCTCTTCAGCCTTCTTCTTAATCACACTCGTCTGCTTCTTCTTCTTCACCTCACTCTTTTCTATCTTTTCTGCATCACTTTCTCTTCTGAACGGAGGAGGCCAAACCTCAGTCTATTCTCTTCTATTTCTCTGCAACTCATTTCTTTTGCACCTCTCACCTCTAAACCATGGCTTCATCATCTCGTCCCCTCATTCTATTTCCGGACCTGAACGATCTCATAAACTCTGTTGGACCGAGTGCTCCTACTCCTACTCTTCCTGTCATTCATCTTCCTAACCTTCCTATGATGTCAATTGAGTAAATCATGGTAGCTCAATCTGATATAGAAGCCAATCATTTCACATTGACGTCCTGTATGGAGATGGTGACGGCAATCACAAAATTGGCTCACCGATTGTAGAACAGGACGAGTGAGCTCCATCAGGTCAACGCCCAACTCTCTTTGCTTCAGCGCATGTACAAGGATGCGCGAGCAGAAATAGGCGTACTGAAGGCCGAAAATAAAAAGCTTAAACGGAAGACCACCGCCATGGCCCGATTTGAAGCAACGTCGTTCTTGGCCTTTGATAGTTAGCGGGGAGTTGTCGCTCTCGACGAAAGCACGAGGGCAGGGGCGTCAAGGGTCGTCCAAGGTGATAAAAAGAAGAAGAAAACGATAGAAGAGACGAGTAAGTAAGATCGGCGTATGGCCGGAAAAAAATGAAGGTTTTTTTATTTTATGTTTATTTTGATCGGCTTGTGGCCGTAAAAAAATAAAGGGTGTTTTTTTTTAATATTTATTTTGATCGGCGTGTGGCCGTAAAAAAATGAAGGGTATTTTGTTTTTTTTTTAATGTAAATATTTGTATTTTGATTTGTTTTTGTTTTTATGTTTAAGTACTGAAAAATGAAATTAAAAAGTAAAAAAAATAAATAAGTAAAAATTTAAGCCCAAACAAAAAATAATAATGAGAAAAAAATAAAAATAAAATAAACTAAGCCTAATAGCAAAATAAAAAAAATAAAATAAAATAATACCAGCAGAAATTAAACTTAATGAGACGTTGGTGTTGCTGGAATGGTAATGTAAAAAAAATACCATGAGGGTTTTAAAAAAAATTAATGTATGCAAAGTTAATTTTACTTCAAGATGCAGAACCCAAAAAAAATTACTCAGTTGACAATAGCAAACTGTTAAGGAGAATAAATGTATGTAGGACTTGAG
>JAPPVO010004128.1:0-21333 GCA_030407325.1 Camellia japonica | reverse complement strand
AAAAAGTGAAACTTGGTGGTGGTTTTGTTTGTGTGAACGTGAACGTGGCTCATTGGTTGTATAATTTACCAATCTTGTATTAGTTTTTTATAATAAAAAAATATATACAAAAAATTAAAAAAAGTAATATAATAATATATAATAATTTGTTAACTTTAAATGTCCAAACAAGGAGCATTTCAATTTTTCAAGAGAGAGAGAGAGTGCATATATTTCAATCCATCACACTCGGCTCAAGGCCAAAAAAAAGTCTTAATGTCCAACTTTTTAGTTTTATTACGTTATTATTGATGAGTGCGCGTGGCCATATGTACTAGTGGATGACAACTTCATTATCTTAAAAGTGAAACCACACCATTTGGGTTGAAATGTTGATTCCCATTTCTCCCTCATGATTTTTCAATAATAATTTAAAAAATGTATTCATAAATCTTATATGAAAAAATATTGATGAATTTAATCTTGAGATTTTTTTTTTTTTAATAAACTCATTAGTCTTTTTATTTTGAAAACTTATATTTATACCTGATGTCATTTGAGTTTAAATAAATACTTTTTTATGATTCATTTTTTAATTTCTAAATCGTTTTTTAGATGAGAATGAAAATGTGAGGTGTAAATGATACTTTTTGACAAGATTGATAGTTGAAGTGTTGGTTGTCGAGCGTGAAAATTTACATTTCTATTAGTGTGATTTTCTAATGTTACATTAGAGTGCTACGTTTGGGAAAAAAAAAAGTACACTAAGAAGTTTTTGTATACTATATTAATTGGAATGTAACATTACAATAAGGAGTTTTTTTGCAATGTTACGTTGTTATGTTTGAGAAAAGTATACTCAAGAGTTTTTTTAGTATGTTACATTGAAGTATTACGTTTGGAGAAAGTATATTAATTTTTGTGTTATATCGATTGGAGTGTTATATTTAGAAAAAAATAAATTAAGAAGTTTTTTAAAATATTACATTGTTACATTTGAGAAAAGTATACTAAGGAGTTTTTAAGTGTGTTACATTAAAGTGTTACGTTTAGAAAAAGTATACTAAGGAGTTTTTTAGTATGTTACATTGGAGTGTTATGTTTAGAGAAAATATACTAAATAGTTTTTGCATGTTACATTGATTGGAGTATTACGTTTGAGAAAAGTACACTAAGAAATTTTTTTTAAAATGTTATGTTTGATAAACGTACAGTAAGGAGTTTTTTAGTGTGTTACATTAGAGTGCTACGTTTTTGGAGTGTTACGTTTGGAAAAAGTACATTAAGAATTTTTTGTGAAATGTTATATTTAGTAATTTCAACATTATGAGAAAATTCATATTTGTCTCTTAATACATAACACACGTTTATATTTGGCCCTTCATGTAATTCACACTAGAATGGGACCTTTAGGTCTATAAGAAAAAAAGGAGGACCAAACAGTTTATAGAATTATTATTTGGGATTTATTAATATTTCACCCTAATAATTTTTTTAGATATTTTATCATAATAAGATATGTGAGTAAAAATATATAATTTATCGATTGAAGTTAAATTTAAGGATAAATTATATATACACTATTTGAGTTTATTTAAAATACAATTACTCTTGTAGTTTTAAAATTACAACTATCCCTTTATCAAAATTTGTTATTTAATAGAATTAACTAAAAAATAAAATTCCTAACTACCCTCTTACACAATAATAAAATTACTTGAATTGTTAATTGAAATATTTTTTTTACATCGTTAAAAACTATTAATTGACTTGATTTTTTATTAATAGAATGGGTCATTTATTATACGATAAAAAACTTGAAGGGACAAGATGTAATTTTCAAAACTACAAAGGGCAATTTATATTTTAAACAAATCTCAAGAATATATTTGTAATTTATCCTAAATTTAAAATTAAATAATATCAATGTTACACATTTTAAAATAATGTAATTTTATTTTAACTAAATATCGTTAGATTATCACACTAAAATAATTACAAAGAGATTCCTTGTAAAAGTGTTTATTCACTAACCCCACCTATCTATGGAGAAATTATTCAAGTCCTCTAGAAGGAATACTTTATTCTATTTACTAATTGACATCTTTTACATTGTCTCTTAAAATTCGAACATAAAAGTGATGTTTAGATCAATAACTATTAATTTGAAATGCTGCCTAAGTTTGTTAATTTCTTCTATCTATGAGTATATATATGTATAATTTTATTAAAATTACTTAGAATTATTTTATATAATAGTAGTGTCCTATTAATGAGTGTCTTCAAAATATTAACTAAAATAAATAAAAAAATGTGCATTTTTGTATGACAATGCCAAACTTGTTAATAAATATTTCACAACAACGCTTGTTAACAAAATCTATAATAATAACTAATAATATGTGCAACACGCTAGTTCTTATATTGAATGTGTGTGGATGTATTGATAACAATGACTGCAATATTTTTTTTGTTAATTGAATAATCTATTAATATTGGGTAAGGCTTTTTAGATGTTGGCCTCACATGTGCAATTTATTGTTTAAGGACTAGTGTTTTGATTAAGAAATGAAGATATGTACTAGTCTTGTTCAAGAGTTTAATTATGAGAAACTTTTTGCATGGCATTATATGTAAGACATCATTAAAAAAGAAGAAAAAAAATCATAAAAGGATGAAATTGCAATAATTGCGTTATGGAACACTGAAAAGTAATACTTTGTTTTTGAGTATTGAGAGATTATTATTATTGCTTGAGAAAGTTCAAAACAACTTGGAAATTGACAAAGATCATCATTGTTGAACTTTATATTGAAGTCATTCTTAAAGAATATAATTGGAGAATCATTATACATATAGTATGATGGAGTTGCTTAAAAACATGCAAAGGTTTAAGTACTTATAGTTAGGGATGACAACGGGACGGGTAGGAGTTAAGAGATCTTTAGTCCCACCCCACCCCTACTCCTACCCCTACCCCTACCCCGGTTTAATGAACATTATTCCATATTCGACCTTACTCGCTAGACTTCTCCCCCACCTTTGTCTCATTCTTGCTTATTATAATCGTATTTTTGACTCTATCCGCTTAGTTTAACTTTATAGCTTATATTTTTAGTATTTGATTTTAATAATATGATTTTATAACTTTAGATGACAAATGACTTATAACAATTGGTACTGTTTGATATTGATCTTAGTAGAATTGTAGAGTAAAATTGTACAATAAAGAGCAAAGAGATGTGATTAACAAAAAAATATAAAATAGAATGAAAAAAGTCTTAAAAATAATTTTGTATCATTAAAATATAATAAAAATATGTTAAAAATGAGACATTTTTTTAATAACACGCATAGTTGGGTTGAGGGTGGGGCGAGGTTATCCTTCCCCATACCCGACTATTGAGTCTTTTATTCTTACCCCAAACCCAACCCTACCCTATTAAGAAATCCCCAAATCCATTTTATTGGGGCCGGAAAGGATTGGGGACCCATTGGATCTGGTGTTTTGTCATCCCTATTTGTGCTTTTCCTAGATGAATTTTTTTTTATAAATTCATTTCATTAATTAAGGATATAGTCACAAAATAAATAAATAAATAAAAATTATGCAATCTACGATATGTTTACTAGTTGGTGAAATTCTTTCAAAATTACTTCCCAAAAAATATATGTGATCACATGCCACTGTGTTTGGATAACTAACATATGTAATCTTTGTAATTTGCATCTTGTATCAACTTGATCTTTACAGTTTTATTTGTATCAATTTTATTTTTTAATTTTTCACATAATGTTAATTTAGCTCAATTGATAACATCGTTAAAAAATTGAATATAAACCAAGGACAAAAAGTTCCATTGAAAAGTCAATGTACCGTTTCAAAGTAAATGGACAAACTCCTAAATCACTTTTAGGAGAATTAATAGACTATTTTGTTAATTGATTTTCATAAATTTCTAAAGGGGCATTGTATTATCAGTTGGATTAAATTGATATAATGCAAAAAAAATTAATTGTAAAATTGACACAACGGACAAATTACAAATACTACCCCTGATACAGTTACAACTATAAGAGCCAAATTAATGTAAGAGACAAAATTATAAAAACTACCGGTATAATTGCCTTTTTTGTTTTATCATTTTTTTTTTTGTTGTCATCATTTCATTATTCAAGGAAAATATCAACTAAAAATATTGTGAAAATCATGTCCTGTCATGTTAATGGCAAACCAAAAAGGTGTAAAAATTATAATGTTTTTATTATTGAATCATAAAAAAGATAAATGGAGAGAACTAAAATAAATTTATGAGGAAAATGTAGAAAAACATATTGTCAAACCAACTAACATAGATTATAGTGTGATAGTGGACTTGGATTCATTACATTGAAAGGGTTGTGCATGCTCTGTCAAAGTAAAGTGAGCTACGCCACCTTGGCTTTCAAGAAATAATTGCATAAGAGTTGTTGACACATACAAACACCCTTTTTAAAGATAGTCATGCTCCTATCTAAAAAAAAAAAAAAAGGGATAGTCGTGCTAAAAACAAGTTATCGAACAATGTTAAAGTGGAAAATAATTTATTTTATTTTATTTTATAAATGATGTGGCATAAAACTAATTAATAGTATTAATTAAGATACAAAATATATATGTAGGATTCATTACTTGAATTGAGACCCACTTAATACTGTATCCAGTTGGTATATTTTTTGATATACTAGTTAGTGTTTCTAAAATTATTGGACATATTATAAAACTTAAATTTAAAATGAGACCTACTAAAAATAAATAATAGGAACAATCTATTGTCATCTTAGTTTGTAAAAAAAATTTATTTTATGTCGCCAAATGGCAAGATGTCATTTGTCTTCATTATTTCTTTAATAATTATTTTCTATCAAAGAATTAATAATAATGAGTATAAACAAACATAAATAATCATAAAAAAAATTAGTGACACAGCATTTAAAAAAAAAATTATATTAATCAATTCAAAATAATTAGGCTATGTTTAAGTTTTGTACTTTGGTGAAAATTTGTGAAGGAAAAGAAAAATAGGAGAAAAAGGTGACAAAATTTAGGCTTGTTACTTCTTTTTCCCTCTACAAATTTTTACACAAGTCTATGATTCAAGCATAATTAAAAGTTTTATTGCAATTTTTATATATTTTTATACAACTTTTACTAGTAGAAGCCCTAAACACTAGATTATTAATGACAAACAACTTCATCAAAATGAATGATGAGTGTTATGCGGTGATTAGCATTTGCAATTTAAATAAGTTTTGATGGGAAAAGGCAAAAACCACAAAGGCCACGCAAGGAAACTGAGCAATGAAAATCACTTTTTCCATGGAAAAAGTAAAGGTAAAAGCCGAACCCTCCTCATAAGTCAGCCATTAGATTCTCTTCACCATGCTTCTTTTCTCTTCACATCTCTCTCTCTCTCTCTCTCTCTCTCTCTCATAGATAAATTACACATATAAATTGCTATAGTTTAATTTTGGGAAAATTATATATAAAAAAAAAACCTTCAAGATTTAATACTTGTAACAAAATAAATCTTAAACTTTAATTTTATTAATTTAAATATTAAATTTCTAATTTATTTTCAATCTAAACTATTTGTTTATTTTTGAGTTAATTACTTAAAAATCCTATTTACTAATGGTATGGTAGCTCAGGTTCTATCTAAATTTTTTTGAACCAATAAGTCCTACTTAGGCCTCATTTAGGAACAGACTTTTTTAGTAACTTTTTGATTTTTTGGTTAAAATATGATATAAAAAAAATTAGTATGTTTGGGATGACTTTTTGATTTTTTACGAAAAAATGTATAAAAAGTAGAGAGAAAAAGAAATCTTTGACTTTTTGGTATAGGTTGTTGGCTTTTTTTTATTTTTTTAGTGACTTTTTGACTTTTTGGCTAAAATCATCACTTGTCAAACGAGGCCTTGGTAAACCTCAGAATATTATTAGTTTTTCTCAATTTTTAAAACTAAAATAGTATCAATTTTGTATATTAATGTTCTAGATAATTGTTTCATTAAATGACGGAAAAAAACATAGTATGAAATTTTTGTCCTTCTAGTTATTGGTTTGATTTAACTATTTAATAAAACCGAGAACATTATCAATTTTTTTTTAATTTTAAAACTGAGAATATTATCAGTTTTTTCATTTTTAAAGTTTTTTTTTTTTTTTTTCCAGTTTTTCACATTAATATTCCATCATCTTGCTCTTTTATAGACACAAAATTTTCAGTTTTACACAAAAATAATTCAGTTTTTTTTTTTTTTTGCACATAATTTTTTGTAGTTTTTTCAATTTTAAAATTTTGAAAATCAAAATAAATGTGAAATCATCATGTTCCTTTATAGATAATCATAAATGATGAACAATCATTGTTTGAAGGGCAATTCCGACTATTAAAATTTTAATGGGAGTTGAATGTTCAAAAAATCTTAATTAGGACTTAATGAAGTATAAGTTCAAAAATTAAAATTTGTATGTAAATGCCCCTTTATTTTTTTATGTGGATTTAGTCTTTATACTTTTATTTGCATCAATTTTGATTTTTATAATTCACACTGTGACAATTTAATTTAATTGATAATGTTCTTTTAAAAATTAAAATGAAATTAATAGTCAAAATAATTCATTTATTTTTCTCAAAATAATCGAAGGGTTAACGTTTAATTTTAAAATATGCATTTTGGAAGTTTCTATTTACACAACAAAACTCCTAGGCCAATTTTTTAAATTATAAACCCCTTAAAAATTCAAAAAATGTATTTTATATTACCCCTTTCATAATTTTAAATATATCCTTATACCTAATCTCGGACATTCTCTTTACACCCATAAGCATTTCGAACCCTAACTCTCACACCCACCCCAATTACCACCTCTAGCTACCACATCATCTACTTCTAATCATCATCTTTGCAACCCTCTCCCTCTCTACGACAACCACTAGCAATCTCTACTTTCATTGTCTCCCGCTGCCACTACCCTACAAGACCACCACACAAACCATGTAGCCCTCCTACCCATCACCCCAAAACTCCCACCCCCGCAACCAACACCCTAGAGCCTTACCATCACAACCACTACCCATACAGAGAGAGAGAGAGAGAAAGGGTTTGAAAAATAATAAAGAGAAGAAGGAATTGCTGGGAGTTGACAAACGAGTTGAGAGGTGGTAGTCGATGGGGGCATGTGGATGCTAGGGATGGTGGCGACAAACACCAATAGTGCGGTCAAGTTAAAATGGTAGAAAAAGGGGTGGGTAGAAGAAGAAATTAGGTTTTGAATTTTAAAGTTTGATTACTTTATGGTAATTTTATATAAGAATAAAATTGTAATAAAAATAAAGTTTTGGAGGTATAAAGAGATATTTATGTGGTGTAAATAGAAGCTTCTCTAATTTCTTAATTGATATTATTAATTGAATTAAATTGACATGATATAAAATTTTCTTTATACATATATGATGTTGTTGGTGTGTTGCAAATGACCTCATCCATGTAAAGTTGACGTAGGATCCTTTGAAAGTGATTTTTTCTAGTAATTCTAAGCGATGTGTTAATTCTAAGTGATGTGTTGTGTTATTGAGATTTAATGTTCAATATAGAGATTTAATGTTCACTTTAAAATCTTTAATATTAAATATTTTAGAGATAATTACTAATAGGTCTTATTGAGTGACCTTATTTAGTCATAAATCCTTTGTGAAGTTTTCTTTTTACTTATTTGCCCTTTATTTTGATAATAATTTTTTTTTGAGACTTTTTAAATGTGTTTTGTGTTTGTGAAATGATCATTTAGTATTAATAATCATATCAATAAATTTATCAAAATGATAAATAATTTGAATATTTTGGTTTTGATTTATAATTTATAATTTATTTATATTAATTTGTATTGAAATGTGATGTAAAAAATATAATTAGTTGAATTATATATTTTTTAAAATTACAAGAACAAATTTATCACTAAAAATTAAAATAAAATATTTTAATACATAAATTCAATCCACAAAACTTAGCTCGTACCTGCCCTTAATTTCCAACTACAAAACATCACTTAGATCACTTTAGAAGAACCATGCTATGTAAAGTTGGTGCATTGTCTCGATCATTGATTCGAAATCTCTTGCAATCAATCTTTAAAACACAACCCGGTACAGCCTTCGGATCAACTTGATCTAACGGTTGTTATTTGGACAAAACTTTATACTTTTGTCATATGATTGATTAATCTGTTTTTAAGTTGACTTCAATGGTGTGCAAAACATTTGATTTGATAAAGCAACAATTAAAGTAATTGGAAGGAAGTGGGTATGGGACCCAAAGGTTGAAACCCAAAAAGACTGTTGCCGTGTTGGACTACACATATCCACACGCACCATTTTTCCTCCTCGGTTGGTTTTGATGTATTTTTCCATCATGACTACGCAATTTATACGTCAAAAATAAAAAATAAAAGTTAGGTCGGAGATTTCAAATAATCTATTAATTTTTTTAATTAAATCTCTCACATAAGTGTTGGACTCACACACATATAGATTTGTGTGAATCTCACACTTATATAAAAAAAATTTAATAAATTATTTGAGTTCTATATATTTTTAAAATAATCAAATAAATACTCTTTCCACATTTACTAATCAATAAATACATCTGCATGTGAATCTTTACGTGGGAACCAGGAGGCGCATGCGTGTTGTGAGTCCATTCGAGATTTATCTTGAATTCATTTTGATAATTTAAATTGTTTATATTATAAGATTTGTTAAATATATTACACTACTGTAAGGGCTTATGGGTTTTGTTTTGAGTCCATGTCGTTGATCCGAACCATTTGTATTGTAAAATTCGACGATTAGATTATTCATGAAAAAAATCAAATTCATTGAATATCTGTAAACTCAAAACAAAATTACATTTGTTTTTTAAAAAATAAACGATTAGAATAATTTTAATAAATTATTTTAAAACAATTAACTCTTGATCATAAGATTATATATATTCAATTAATTTAATTTTTTATATAAATAATAAGTTTAACAAACCTTCCTATATAAATTCAAATTATCAAGTTGTGGATAAGTCACCATTGGACCTCACAACGGGCATGTTGTGCCTACACCATGGTCCCTTTATGTGCAGGCCATTTGGTTACTATTGTTTATATTTTTAGTCCCCCACATGCCATGAGACGCGTGCAAAAATTTTCAATCATCTCGTCTGTTATTAGATGACACATTACACAGTCTCTATAGTTTGAAACAATTTGAAATTTGTGTCATTTTGATCATTGATTTTTTAATTATAATACATTTGACTTTAAATTTTAAATTTTGTTTCAAATAAGGATAATTAAAGATACTATTGCTCAATTTTAAGGGTAAAATTGTCAATTTGATAAAATACAAATTAATTTGATAAAAATAAATGTCAAAAAATATTTTTGAATTTTTAAAAATTATTTCTACCCATCAAAGATAAAGTTATGTAAAATTGATAAATCTTTTACACATTTATTTATTTTTTTTATCAAATTCATTTTTGTTATGTGTTTGGTTCATGATTATGTAATGGATAGTTGTTAAGCTTTTAATGTGTAATTGATATATTTAATATATGAAATATTTTTAATTTTTGATTTTTTGATTTAATGAATTTGTTTAATAATGATATCAAAGTTGTCGTCATATTTGACTTTTGGAAAAACAAAAACTAATTTAATAAAAATAAAAACAACCACATATTATATGATTATCATCAAAATACATAATAAAAATTAATTTGATAAAAAAAATAAATGTGTCAAATATTAATCAATTTTACATAATTTTATCTTTGGTTGGTAGAAATAATTTTTAAAAATTAAAAAATATTTTTTTGACATTTATTTTTGTCAAATTAGTTTATATTTTATCAAATTGACGACTTTGCCCATGAGATTGAGCAATGGTATATTCAATTGTCTTTATTTGGAACAAGATTCAAAATTTTAGAGTCAAATGTGTCACAATTGAAAAGTTATGGACCAAAATGACATAAGGCCTAAACTCTAGGAACCTTTAGTGTAATTTGTCCAATTATTATATTAAAGGCTCGTTTAAAAACTTAAATTACAAATACACCCTCTGAGGTTTGCTTAAAATACAGATTGTCCCCTGTGGTTTGAAAAATTACAAATATTCCCTTATTAGAATTTTTTATTTAATAGAATTAACTAAAAAAATGAAATTCATAATTGCTATCCTATACAATAATAAAATTACCTAAATTATTAATTGAAGCATATTTTCAACATCATTAAAAACTGTTAATTGACTTGATGATTTATTAATAAAAGGAGCGATTTGTTATGAAATTAGAAATCTCAAGGGTGAAATGTAATTTTTAAAATTATAAGGAGCGATTCGTATTTTAATCAAATTTAAGCGGTGTATTTTTAATTTACCCAAAACTTAATTATTTTAGGAGTGTTTTAGAAAGATCAACATGGGTAGCGGTTTTTTTTTTTGTTTTTTTTATTTTATTTTATCTCTTTTGTTGCTTTTTGGTTTTTTTACAAATCTATTTGGGAAGTATTAAATAAGCTGCTTTTTTGCTTTTTAATTTTTTTTTTTATAATATAGTATCACATCATTTGTAAAAATTATAAAATTCTAATATTACCCTCATGCATATTTTTAAAATTATAATTTTACCCTCCACTAGCATTTTCCAAATTATCATGCAAAAATGTAACGCTTCCCAATAATTAAAATACAATGATCTTGACTTAGTTCCACAGATGAATAATTATGAACTCTAATTAGCATTAAGCAATTCAAATCCTCGTGGTTATATTTCTTAATATACAAGAGATATACAAAAGATGTTCACATGCAATACATATTCAATCTCTTCAACTGTATGAATTCATAGCATGTGAGACAAATAATGTAAAAGAAACAACACAAAAGAATATCGCATGGGCTACAAATTTTAAGGCTTATGTCTGGTTACACAAAAATGATTATCGAAACTTATACATATAAAACCCTTGGCTTGTCGAAGTAAACAATAAAAGAAAAGAGTCTCGTGCACTCAAAACACTTCCTACACCTTTAGTTAGGCGGGATCACCACATCCTTTTCTGCACAAATCCATTAGGAGTGAGCACAAAGTCCAATAAGAAGATTTTAACAAAGTATATATGTTTTAAGCAATCTTGTAACATGAATGCTATGCAATGCCACACTTTAAAAAAATAAAAAATAAAAAATAAAATCCATAACTTTAATCCTTTTGAAACCGCATGCAATGCTCTTTTTAAAAATGCATTATCTCAGTGAATTCAAAATGCACATATGGGGCGATAAATATGACTCAGGTAATTCCTAAATTGGTGTCTGCAAGTAAGCATACTGTAGACGTCCCCGAACGCCCCGGGAGGGTTAAGTCCCGTTCTGTTCATATTGGGGTCACTACAGTTCAAGGACTCAAATGTCACGGTTCTTAATCTTGAACCAAAGAGTCCAAATCCGGCAAATCGTTTTGAAAACAGATTTTTGAAAGAAGTGCCAAACATGGACTGCTTTGCCAGATACAGAGTCGCCACCTAAATATTTTAAAATGGGAAATTTAGGAAACCTTGACTCGGTGCCAAAGGCCACGCGTCCGTCATCACCAAAGTTGCCTCGGCTCGGGAACTTGGGTACGATTGGGAAAGGTCACTTCGTGAGCACCCCCGCTCGCCCGGTCAAAGACCGGCCTCTACTAACCATGATATCTGTTTTTGAAAACCTTGTATGCTCTTATTCCGATTATTAGCCTAGGTTACTATGTGATGCTCGCAGCAAACAAGTATAGACTGGGCCGCCTGAATTGGAACAAAACATTTCATGTTTGTTTGTTTGAAAATGGTTTGATGGTGCTACCCGCAGGTAGGCTAAGACGCGGATTTGCCACCCTCAGGTGGGCTTAGAAAACATGATTTTGCCACTATCTAGTGGGCTTAAAACAAACATTTGATGAATCGTCCAATCCAAACAACTCAACCTCCACCCACAGGCATTCAAGGCAGTTATATCACATAAGCAATTAGCCTCATGGTAAGCATGCTATTTATGGCAGTCACTCACACGCATGCAAGGATGCTAAAGCATAAGTACTTACCGAGTACTCCAAGCCAAAACAGAAAATTTATTAGAAATCATGCATGATCCTAAATATGCTGAAATGCCTAATGCAACACATGCAAAAATGCAACTAGAGTAGGCTCGGCTATTCTAAACATGGCATATGAAATGCTACAACTAACACGTACTCGATTTGGAATTGAAATACAAATGCAGTTTGTATGATGCGCCGAGCCCGGTGCGTGCAAAACAGATGAATGATGCAAAACATGCTATCATACTGTATGCTAATTGAAATATGCCCTATATCTAACCATCATAAGCAGGTAAATAAAAGGGAAGAAAGACGTGGGGTTGGAAGACATACATCACACTCACCCACACTTATTACAACATTGCCCTCGCGCAGAGGGTCCGAATAAATAATACAGTCCGAATAAAAGAATAATACAGTCCGAAATAATACAGATTCCTAATTAATTAACAAATTAAACTAAGAAAGCTTTAAAATTGGCTTGCAAGCCAGGGGCTGCCTCGCTTCCGATGAATGATGTATGCCGGATGCCCTTTGGAAATCCACTGGGATGCCCAATTTAGCCTCTGTTTGCAATGTTTCTCGAAATGCGCGCCGGACTCCGAAAAGTTGCTGATTCCTTATTTTGCTGCAACAGAGAGCAGGAAAAGGGCATAGCAATGTATTTCACAAATATATGCATGCCTCGATCCTCGTGCCACCAATCACGCATATCGATGCATGATGGCCGAGGAATCGGATTGCACAACTCAATATAGGATGAATGCATATGAATGCTACAACAAAACCTAACTCCATCATGGGTAATCCGGAGTGTCGGTGACTTGGGAATTGAGACCCGTTCCGTCACTCGGAGTACGAAACGTGCCTCGTTTCCCGTGCCCGGACTAACTCCTATCCCGAACACGATGCAATATGCATGATATGCATGAAATGCAACTAAGATACAATCCTAACATACAAAATGTTATGAAAATGAGATGTCTCGGAATGCGTGCCAGACGGGCACGCAAACCGAGAAAATGATCCTAAGGCATAAAATGTCATACGCAATGCAATTGGATTTACACTCACATGAGCGGACCTCAGCCACACTCACATAAGAGGCCGTAAGATGAAAATGAGCTGCTTCGAAATGCGTGCCCAAACCGAGGCGGTGGCATACGCAATGCAAATGACATACGGAATGCAAATTGGGCTTACACTAACATGAGAGGGCCTCAGCCGCACTCACATAAGAGGCCGACGGACAAAAACGAAGTGCCTCAAAATGCGTGCACACGGGCACGCAAACCGAGGCATGGCCCTAAGGCACAGAAATGACATGCGAATGAGATGTGACATATGGCATATGGAAAATGCCAATTTCAGCAGCTAAAATGATGCACAAATAGCCCCCGAATTGTGACAAAATTACACCCGATGCCCGAAATGCGATGTAATGCACCCGAAATGGCCTACAGCCCTACTAAACATGCATAATTGACACATGAAATGTAAAACAGTAGCAAGGCAGCCCCTAAAATAACATTTTTTAGTACAAAGCAAGGCTAAAAAACAACCACAAGTATGGCAAAATTAGCATGCAAAAATGGGAAAAAAGAGGGGAATTACAAAGCAAGTATTATATACAATGCTCAAACTGAAAAACACAGTTCTACAAAATTAAAGAGGGGCCAAAAATATGCACATTTATAAGAGATAACATCCCCCAATTCAGTATGCGGATAGGCTAAACATAGCATGCAAAATAATGAGCCAACAAAGGCTATAACATGAAGTACCAAAAGCATGCATCAAATGACCTTGGACCCTTAACAAAACATGAATAATGGGTCATTTTAAGACACTTTCTAAGCCTGATGAAGACTCAAAACAGAAGCTAAGCAAGCCTAACAAAACATGCAATTTTACGGAATCAAAGATGGTATTACATGAAGTACCAAAAGCATGCACCAAACAACCTTGGACCCTTAACAAAACATGACAAGAAGGCCAAAAAAAGGCTCTTTCCTAGCCTGATGAAGGCTGAAATCAGAAGCTAGATAAGCTTAAAAAGGTATGCAAAGTGGGGTCAAAGAGAGATATAAAGGCAAGTGTAACATGGAGACCCCAAACCAAGTTGATCCCTTCTACAATAATGTAGAGGGATACAAAATAAGCTCAATCTAAGTTAATGGCATGCTCAAAATCAGACTTCAAATAGGCTAAAGAAACCATGCAATTTTACGGTAAATTGAAAGAATTACAAATCAAGTGCATGATAGAACCACCAAACATGGTTGAGCACTTCTTCAATGTTGAAGAGGGGCTCAAAATAATCCCACTCACAGTTTATATCAGGTTCGAAAATGGATCACTCATAATCCAAACAAAGCATGCAAAATATTGGCATAAAGAGTGATATTGAAGGAAGAGCATGATAGAGATGCCAAACAAGGTTGAGCCCTTCTACAATGTTGTAGAGGGGCTCAAAATAAGCCTAAAATCATTAGGGGTCGTAGCCCAAAACAGTGAGCAAGTAGGGTAAAGAATTGAAGCAAAATTGTGCAAGAAAAAGGGAAATAGTGACTTACGCTTGAAGATCAAGCTTTGGTTGCTTCTTAGCTTCAATTTGTTGCTTCTTAGCCTCTGGAAAACACTCCTTTGCTGCTGAAATGGAGGTGGTGATGGTGAGGCTTAGGGTTGATGAAGGAATGGGCTAGAAACTTGAAACTTTTTTGAGTTTTTGAGGATGAAAATGGAGGCAAATGGCTAAGAGTTCTTGAGGAGAATTGTTGTAACCCTAACAAAGGAGAAGCTCAGCCCCTTAAATGGACCAAAAGGGGGTGTAAAAGGGGAGGGAAATGCACCCAAGCTTTCCCTCCCAAAATATCCCCCGGAGGGCTGAGATATTTTGAAAAACAGCTGGACAGCTGTAAAGGGTCCAAAAGGAGAAAGCAGGCCGGCCAGGTACCTTTCTTGAAGGTGGCCGGCCGACCACCCCAACTGGTCGGCCAGCCACTCTCCCTGGCCGGCCGGCCATGGCCAAAAATGAAGTCAAAAATTGCTGGCCGACCACCACACCTTGGTGTCCTCCCAGGTGTGTAGAACAAGGTCCCAAGGTTGGAATTTGGCAACTCTGAAACAGGAGTCACAACATTGGACTTGAAGGAGAGGCTCAAAAATGAAAACCACAATTACTGGCCGACCACCACATTTTGGTGTCCTCCCATGTTCCCTCATCACAGATATGTGGTTGTGGTTGGAAGAAAATGGCCCTAGGGTGTTCAACATTAGCCCGGAAGTGAGCAAAACGGGCGCCGGAAGAGCATAACTGGTTATCTGAGATAATTGCTAGCCTCCACCCTCCAGTGATCTTCCTGGTGCTAAAACAGAGGTACCTGCCAAAATTGAACAAAAACTAATGCAAAATGAATGCTCGGGGGCCAAACCGCGAGGTTCGGGGCCCGAAAACCGGCTGTAAGCACCGAAAGTGGTATTCAGCCGCGAAGTGGGTATCTAAGACCCCAGTGTGCCTTGTTATGATGAAACAGAGGCACCTGCCAAGAATGAACAGAAATCGATGCAAAATGAATGCTCGGGGCCCAAACCGCGAGATTTGGGGTCCCGAAAATGGGCTGTAGGCACTGAAAGTGGTGTTCGGCCACGAAGTGGGTATCAGAGGCCCCAGTGTTCCTCGAAATGATAAAACAGAGGTACTTTCCGAAAACCGGAGAAATCGGAGACGGTTGGGCGGTCCCGAACTGAGGCACACGGCCTGACGGCTCCGAAAACCGGGAACCGGGCTCCGAAATGGGCAAAATGGCCTACGGCCACGAAAAGTAGCCTACGGCCACCGAGAAATAGTCTACAGGACTACTCCCTCCCCTTAGGAAGAAAACAGAGAAAAAACGAGTCTGGTTCGCAAACCGAGACAAGGCACAGAAGAGGATTCGGAAGTTCAGAGGCAGGGCGCACGGCCGCGACTCTGAGACTTCTGAACGAGCACAATATGCAACATCACCGAGCGCTCAATCGGTGACGTCTGAGTCTTAAGGTCGGTCAAAAATGGGGTGTCTACAGTTGCCCCTCTTTGACAGACTCGGAAGTCATAACAATGACGAGAGTGAATGTCAAAGCCCAGAGACGACCCATTTTTGACAAGGCCGAAGACTTAGACAATCATACAAGATGAACAGAAATGTGTGCTCGCAGGCGTGCCTTCAGGCAAAAAGGGGGCAAAATGCAAATGATAGGCACGGAGCCAGGTGATCATGCAAGTGCAGCAAGCTGTAATGAAGCAAGTATTGACAAATAGATGCAACAGTTTTAAGCAAGAATGCAAAGCAAACAACTACATTTCATGCAGTTAGGAATGCGGAGAATCATTCAATTCTCGTCGCGTCTCACACGGAGAAGATACGATACCTGTGCGATTCGTCTGGTTGCACCAGCCTCGAATGAACCGTACATACAATATCGTGCCTGCAAAATAGAGAAATTCAACAAGAACAATATGCCAACAACATATATTCAATGTAATTCCTGTGGTTCTGAAAATTTGACACACACAGTGTCGGCGGGTAAACACATCGCACTGCGAGAAAAGATAATGCGCGACAACGCATGCTCAAGCATAGAAGTATTGTACACCAAGAAATCACACATGACAATGCAAAACATTCATGAGAATGCAAATTATGAGCCGAATAATGCAAAACGAGCACAAATCAGGGTGCCCGTTTGTTGCGCAACAACGAGCTGGGAAACGCGCATTTCGGCGACGGCAACTCAATCGCGGCCTCTGATTCACCTCCCGGAGAGGTCACAACATGTTTAAAAAGGATACACTCTGATTTTGATGAATAATGATGAAACACATGTCAGAAATTGCAGCTAAAGTTCCAACGGAGCAATTTCGCGCCAGAAAGTGCACTTTTCTCGAACTTTTTCAGGTCCCGGGAACTCCGATTTTCCTCAAAATTTGCAGAGAGGTAGGGGAGGGGGTGGGGACCATGGTCAGCCAGCTCATTGCCCTAGGAGAGGCCATCGGCCAGGGGAGGAAAAGCAAATGGCCGGCCAGCCAGAAAAGGTGGCCAGCCGGCTACCTGTCAAAAGCAGGGGCATTTTGGTCATTTTGGTGATTTCTATATATACACACCTCCAATGCCTCCGAAATCACACCCCCAAGTGTGAAATTCTCTCCTCTTGCTTCCCAAGCCATTCTCTCTTTCATATCTGCATTTTATACGCGCCCCTCGGTCTTCCACGCAAGTTGTTTTCGCGAAATCCTTCAGATTTAAGCACTTTGAGCCGACTAAAATTTGATTTCGGAGCTTCTCTTCTCATTTTCACCACCTGAGGTAAGTTTGTCTCAATATTTGGAATATTTTCTTGGGAGTTGACTTTTGTTGACTTTTTATTTCCCGAGAGTTGACTTTTGTTGACTTTTTCCAATTTTGGCTCATTTTTGCTCATTTTTGCTCCTTTTTGCAGATTTCTCGAAATAGCAGGCAATTTCCCTTACGGCGGAGGTCCTCCAGGTGCCGGAGATGATTTCGACATTATGGCATTGCCCCCGAGGGTCCGGCCTTTCATTCCTGATCGATACGCTCCGCCGGCACATAGGCTTCCGCGGGCAGTTTTCCGTCACTTCACCGATTTCAACGATCGGGTACCCGGGGATCTTCTTCTGCGAGAGCCGGAACAGCACCTCTCTCATGATGCGCGAGAGGTATTTCACTTCATTTTCCGCATTCTTGTGCATTTTGTAGCTTTGCCATGCTTAAACACACAGTTGTAGCTTACGACATAGTACTTTGTTTGCACTTTGAACACGTAGTTAAAACACTTGAATTGTTGAACACACGGCTCACATTGACTACGAATAGAACATACAGTCCCAAACTCTGATTTTCTGAAAACACAGTCCAAGTTGACGATGAACACACAGCCCACACTGATTAGGATTGAACACACAGTCCAAAACATAGATTTACTGAACACGCAGCCCAGATATAGATAAAGTGACCACGCAGCCCACTGATTAGGATTGAACATACAGCCCAAAACATAGATTTACTGAACACGCAGCCCAGATATAAATTAAAGCGAACACGCAGCCCACTGATTAGGATTGAACACACAGCCCAAAACACCAATTTACTGAACACGCAGCCCAGATATAAATTAAAGCGAACACGCAGCCCACTGATTAGGATTGAACACACAGCCCAAAACACCAATTTACTGAACACGCAGCTCAGATATAAATTAAAGCGAACACGCAGCCCACTGTTTAATGATTTGAACACGCAGCCCAAAACATAGATTTACTGAACACGCAGCCCAAGTTTAGTGAACACGCAGCCCACTGTTTAATGATTTGAACACGCAGCCCAAAACATAGATTTACTGAACACGCAGCCCAGGTTTAGTGAACACGCAGCCCACTGTTTAATGATTTGAACACGCAGCCCAAAACATAGATTTAGTGAACACGCAGCCCAGATTTAGTGAACACGCAGCCCACTGTTTAATGATTTGAACACGCAGCCCAAAACATAGATTTACTGAACACGCAGCCCAGGTTTAGTGAACACGTAGTCCACTGTTTAATGATTTGAACACGCAGCCCAAAACATAGATTTACTGAACACGCAGCCCAGATTTAGTGAACACGCAGCCCACTGTTTAATGATTTGAACACGCAGCCCAAAACATAGATTTAGTGAACACGCAGCCCAGATTTAGTGAACACGCAGCCCACTGTTTAATGATTTGAACACGCAGCCCAAAACACCAATTTACTGAACACGCAGCCCAGATTTAGTGAACACGCAGCCCACTGATTAGGATTGAACACACAGCCCAAAACACAATTTACTGAACACGCAGCCCAGGTTTAGTGAACACGCAGCCCACTGTTTAATGATTTGAACACGCAGCCCAAAACATAGATTTACTGAACACGCAGCCCAGATTTAGTGAACACGCAGCCCACTGTTTAATGATTTGAACACGCAGCCCAAAACATAGATTTACTGAACACGCAGCCCAGGTTTAGTGAACACACAGCCCACAGATTTTTTCTGAAATTTGAACACGCAGCCCAAATACCAAATTTACTGAACACGCAGCCCAGATTTAGTGAACACGCAGCCCACTGATTTTTCTGAAATTTGAACACGCAGCCCAAATACCAAATTTACTGAACACGCAGACCACTGATTTTTCTTTTCTGAAATTTGAACACGCAGCCCAAATACCAAATTTACTGAACACGCAGCCCAGATTTCACTTCATTTGCACACAGCTCATTTTCACTTCATTTGCACACAGCTCATTTTCACTTCATTTGCTGATACACGCATTCACTCTAAATGCAGGCTGGCTCTCGCACAGTACGAGGATATGGCTCCACTGCCGCGAGGGAGTGGTATGTGAGCTTCCGGAAGCTGTCCGAGACTTGGTTGACTTTGCAGGATTCGGACCATTCTGCAGGGGGTTATCTCACTGTCTTATTAGTAGGACATTGTTTGCTGCTCTGGCGGAGAGATGGTGGGACACCACCAATTCTTTCCATTTCTCTGCGACCGGGGATATGACTATGACCCCACTGGACTTCGCTGTACTCACCGGCCTAGACGTAGGCGGTGGACCCATTCCCTACGACGAGGATATGAGTGAGTGGGAGGCTGCTTGGATTCATCTATTGGGGGCTCGCCCACCTGTAGACAGAGCTTCCGGGAGAGTCCGGTATACTTGGTTCTCTTCCCATTTCCGGCGGCCACAGATGGAGCCTGAGTCTCCCGAGGAGGTCGAGCAGTATACCCGTGGTTTCCTCATGTTCCTCTTTGGCACCACTCTGTTTGCTGATAGAGGGAACATGGTCGGGCTGTATCTCTTGAGTGCCCTAGTGGACCTATCACAGGTCAATCAGTACGATTGGGGCGGCGCTGCCCTGGCTACCCTTTATTGTTATATGAGTGCAGTCTCTCGTGGGCGGGGGGATTTACTCGGCGGCTACTGGAGAGCCTGGGAGGTACATTCTGTCCTCTTGATTTACATTTTGCTCCTCATTACTTATTCACTGCACACACGGCGCACTTTGCATTCTGTATTCTGCCTTTAGCACTTTGTATTCACATTCCGCACTGCTTTTCTCAGCTATGGGTATATGCATATTTCCCCACATTAGCCCCGGAGATGGAGGTGGCAGGACCTCCTATGACTCCGTTTTCATTGATGTTTGAGGGCGAGCACCTATCGAGGCCTCGGGAGACTCTCTTTTCTCTACGACAGTATTTTGATACTGTGAGGGCGTCAGAGGTATTTCAGAACTCTCAGTTCCTTTCATTTTCATCTTTGATCTGCTTTGTATTTCTTGATTTCTGGTTGGTTTGTACACTGGTTATCCGCAGATCACCTGGCAACCTTGGGCAGTCTTTGGCGACGATCTCGAGAATCAGTACCCCGGAGGGTCGACTAGTTCCCAGTATAGGTTCCTGCTCGAGGGGCCAGTCGGCAGGGCTTGGTTCCTGGGGGAACGCTTTCAGCGTCAGGTGTGGGGGTATGATTCTCAAGACCCCCCTGCTGTGCCTCCACCACTATGCGGACTGCCGACAGGCTATCTACTGAGGAGGTCACTAGGACATGCAGGGCACCGATGCTTTATTACATCTCATTGAGGGGAACTACGCCACCTATCGCCGCATATATCTGATGTCCCCCTTGACGGGAGTACGGGTTCCACCACTGAGGCCCACTGCGCACCATCTTCGAGTCGTGCCCGTGCTGCAGACATCCCCTCTTCTAGCAGGGCTGGTGCATCTGGAGGTGGAGGCAGTTCGATTCCTCCGATCCCTCCGACTCTCGATCATCCTAGATGGCCAGATATGCCGACTGAGTTGACGAGTTGGCAGTATGGGACTACTTCTCCGATTCCGATCCCTATGGAGCCTCCGATGCCTGGTCACAGATATGTCAGTGATCCTGACTCACCACCGGTATGTTCTACCATTTTTCATTTATCACACAGACATTTTGGCAGTTGCTTATTTATTGATGAGTTGATCTTGTGTCTGCAGCCACCTCGAGAGTACATAGACCAGATGCTCGGGTGGTGGCCTCACTTGAGGGGATGGTCCTGCGTAGAGAGGCACAGATGTCCATCATGGGCTTCCAGGT
>JAPPVO010004127.1:0-19544 GCA_030407325.1 Camellia japonica | reverse complement strand
ACAACATAGAGCTTGAAGAAGAGGCGCAAAAATGAAATCAACAATTGCTGGCCGACCACCACTTTTTTGTGTCCTCCCAGATGTGTAGAACAAGGTTCCAAGGTCGGAAATTGGCAACACTGAAGCAGGAGCCACAACATAGAGCTTGAAGAAGAGGCTCAAGAATGAACTCTTGAATTGCTGGCCGACCAGTACTTTTTTGTGTCCTCCCATGTCCCCTGATCACAGATATGTAGCTTTGGTTGGAAGAAAATACCCCCAGGGTGTTCAACATTGGCCCGGAAGTGAGCAAAACGGGCGCCGGAGGAGCGAAATTGGTTATCTGGGATAATTGCTGGCCTCCTACCCTCCAGTGATCTTCCTAATGTTGAAACAGAGGTACCTGCCAAATTTGAACAAAAACTAATGAGAAATGAACGCTCGGGGCCTAAACCGCGAGGTTCGGGGCCCGAAAACCGGCTATAAGCACCGAAAGTGGCATACGGCCACGAAGTGGGCATCGGGGGCCCCAGGGTGCTCTGTTATGATGAAACAGAGGTACTAGCCAAGAACCGGAGGAATCGGAGACGGTTGGGCGGTCCCGAACCGAGGCACACGGCCTGACGGCTCCGAAAACCGGGAACCGGGCTCCGAAATGGGCAAAATGACCTACGGCCACGAAAAGTAGCTCACGGCCACCGGGATATAGTCTACAGGACCACTCCTTCCCTCAGGAAAGAAAACAGAGAAAACCGAGTCTGGTTCGCAAACCGAGACAAGGCACAGAAGAGGATTCGGAAGTTCGGAGGCGGGGCGCACGGCCGCGACTCTGAGACTTCTGAATGAGCACAGTATGCAACATCACCGAGCGCTCAATCGGTGACGTCTGAGCCTTAAGGTCGGTCAAAAATGGGGTGTCTACAATTCCCCGCTCGAGCGGACACCATGAATTCTGGGTTTTCCATAATGTGTTCTTGAGCTCAAATCTGACCTTCTAAGGTTCAAAACCCATAAATTTGGTTCCAAAACATGCAAACACATTATATAATATGAGCATATAAGCAAGGTGAGGTCGATTGCTCAAAATCATGGTCCAATTCATCCAAATTAATCCACATTTCATTGTAAACTCAAGGCTCATACATTCAAACTTTACACAAGCTTCATATCTTCCATAATCAAACACGCATGTCAATTTTTGACCTCATTTCCATTTCAAATAGCACTAATGATGCTCATAAACATGAAAATCAACAAAACCATGCTTGCATGTATACTTCAATGTTCAATTCTTCACAATTCACACATTACATGCTAGATTATGCAATTTCATAGCATTATATACATGCATGCATACATTGACCTTCAATTCAACATAAACAACTCAATTCCACTTCAATCCTTACTCTTGATCATTAATCAACTTTGAATACACAAAATTACACATTAAACTCATGGATTCACTTACCTAGAGGCTCATTTCTCCCAATCTATAGCAAATTCTTGGGTAATCTTCCAAAATCTCCAAACCTCAAGACCAAAACTTCAATCTCCTACACTCTCTCTCTCTCTAAGCCGACCCTCTCTTCTTTTCTTAGAGTTTATGATCAGTCAAAATGAAGCTAAGGAGAGAAATTGAGTGTATAAAGGCCCCCACTCAACCCATTATTTTATTATAAAACAATTGGGCACTTAATTCATTAATTTAATCTAATTAATTTGATCTAAATCAGTTTCCAATTAAATTTCACCGTAGGCTCTAAAAATTACGCCAATCACAATGGCGTAGTCAATTTCGGGTTCTGTGGCCGATAAGGCCTTCAATTAATTTCCAAAGCAGATAATCAAACAGATATTCCTACGGTGAACAGATAGAAATTCAAAACCACATATTTTCACATAATGGCACACAAAATCATATTAAGGACTAATTAACATATTGCGGAACAGGGATATCACAGTTAGCAGCACGCGAAAGCTGACTCAGCGCCGCTGGGACTAACATGGCTCAGCTCGGTGCGACGTGGCACGCCTCAGTGGGTCATGACGTCATCATGATGTTAGCAAAATACGATGGCTTAACCGCTCACCGACGGGGCCTGGGTCAGCCCTAATGACATCAGCGCACTGCGTACGGCTGACGTCAACAACACACATGCGGCAATTTTTTAGCGCGGCACATGGCGCGCGTAGACGCGCGACACTATCTACCACACGCGTATGGCGTGCGTGGGCATGTTTCTTTTGGAGCATGTTCCACACATGCCGCGCGTGGAGAATCCTTACTGCCTGATCTATTTTTCTGTGTAATTGGTTGGCCATTATTTTTCAGAATTAATTTATTTTAAATTTTCTTTAGATAATCTCTCATATGTATTCATGTTTATATATATTTTAATTTTGAAAATTACAAAAAAATTAAATGTATAACTTTGAAAATTGCAAAAAAATTAAGAAAATTTTGAAAAAATATTTTTCTGTTTTGTTAATTATCATACATAATTTATTGATTCCTTTTGGTTGTTTTAGCATTTATTTTTTTTGGTGCTATTAAAATGTGGAATTAATTTGTTAATTGTTTAAAATATATATTAGTTGATAACTTATATATATATATATATATATATTTTAAGTCCTAGTTTCATGACTATACTCTTTTCCTTAATAGAAATTGTAGTTTGACCTCCATCCTTTGGTCATTTATTTATTATTGATGTATGTTTGGATGGATGGAGGTAATGTTGATGATTTTTTGTGCACATGTTTATTTATTTATTTTTGTATTGTTAGAGGTAGACCCTACAAATGTATTGGTGAAGTGGCATCGCTATATTATTATTTTTTTATTAGAATCAATGTATTAGGATTTTTTGGGTTGTAATTATTTATTTATTTTTGGATTTTTTTTTCCCCCGTAGCCATGTAAGGTGATATGTTTCACTATCACCAATACATTTCAAGGTTGCCTTAACATGTTGCACCATATTGTCAACAAGGCTTCAAGTGGAGCCTCCGTGCAAAATTGTATGGCGCATTTTTGGACTCATATATATTATGCATGATTTGATGTTATGGAATTAAGAGATGTTTTTGCCTCTTAAATAATTTTATTCAAAATTAATTGGGTGTCATATTTTAGCTCACATAAGGGGAAATGATTATGAGTTTAGCGAAATTTTCAATCTCCCTATGTAAATGGAAATATTGTATGCCAATAGTATTTTTGGGAATAAAATTTTTAAAAAAAACGTGCTAATGTCAAACCCTGTGCAATCAATGTAGTGAAATGGCTCCCAAGAATGTTGTTACTAACCTCACCAAAGACGAAATCCAATATTTGATTAATGAACAAGAAGTTATAGAAAAATTGATCAACCTTAAGATTAGATCTGAAGAAAGGACCACTGCCGAATACTTTCATGACAGGGAGACCCATTAGAATTGTGTTAAGAGAGATCGATGCGAGCGCTATACTATGCTTAACAGCATGCACAATGATCTCACGGGGGAGTTTGGGACAAACCCCATTGCTCATAACAAGTGGAATCAATTGAATATTACCTATAGGACCAAACCAGCAACCGAGCTGCATGCTCTTATTTTGAAATTTGAGCAATTTGGACTTGAAGCGGAGCGCCTGGGTCGCACTGCAACACTATCCTTGTCACCCAAGCAGGGACAGCGTCAGGCATTTAGGCCTAAGTGCAACAGACAAGGACAACGTTGTGGTGTAGCTAGTAACCTTGGTCCTAAGAGAGGTAATATGGGGAAGCGACGTCAAGGCAAGCATGCTGGAAATAAAAACAAGACCAAGGTCAAGTGTTATAACTGTGAGAAGCGAGGTCACTTTGCTCAGGAATGCCTTGATGCAAAGAAGGTAGACCTTCTACTTAACTCTTTAAATACTTGTGTTTGTTCATATGTATGTATTGCTAATTCTCTCCATGATTAGATTGTAGAACTCAGAAGTAACCCACCATATAATCAAAGAAAGAGTTGAGTATGTGGATTATAGAAAGATACATAAGAAGTACGTTAATTTGGGTAATGGAACTCGAGAGGATGTCCTTGGAGTTGGTTCTTATCAGCTCAAGATGCGTCCAGGGCGCACTTTAGTCCTCCATGATGTGCTTTATGCTCTTGGTGTCTAATGTAATTTTTTATCAGTTATTACTTTGCTAGGTTTTGGTTTTAGTGGTAATTAGTTGAATTCCTATTTGAATAAAGGCTTGTATGGATAAGATTTTCTTTCCAATGGTTTATTTATGCTAGATTTGGATTTTTCCTCATATTTTATGTGTCTTATGATAATGATACATTAAATTCTGTTAATTGGCATGTTAGACTTGGTTACATTGGAAAAAACAGAATGACTAGACTAGCTAAAGAAGACCTATTAGGGTATCTTGCTAATGTAAGTCTTCCTATATATGAGCCTTGTTTGGCAGGAAAGGCCTATAGAAAGCCTTTTGGAAAGACACCTAGGGCTTTATATCCTCTAGAGTTAGTCCACTCTGACATTTGCGGACCTATAAATGTAAAGGCACACCATGTTGATTCTTATTTCCTTACATTTGTTGATGACTATTCACTGTTCAGTTATGCCTATTTGATCTCGCATCGATTTGAGGTATTGGATTGCTTCAAGTGCTTTATTATACGGGTTGAGAATTAGACAGACAAGAAATTGAGCATCCTCGAACGGATCAAGGACGTGAATATTTATCACATTAGTTCTAGGGACTATGTGAGGAAAATGTGATACGTAGGCAGTTAACGATTCTAGGCACTTCGCAACAAAATGGTTTAGTGGAGAGACGGAATTGCACTTTTCCTTGAATGGTTAGATCGACAATTACGCAAGTCAACCTTCCTATTTCTTTTTGGAAGAATGCTCTTATATCCTTAATCGTGTGCCTTCAAAGTCAGTTCCAACGATTCCATATGAATTATGGATAGCGCAAAACCTGATATGGAGTATTTACTACCTTGGAGTTGTGTAGGTTTTGTTCATAGTACTTCTCATAAGCATAGAAAGCTAGGCCTTAGAGCAAACAAACAAGTTTTTGTTAGATATTCAGAATGCTCAAAGGGTTACGTAAAGTATAGTGAACATCCTTATAGTGGAATGACTAAAAGTGAGTCGCGAGGTGTCAATTTCATTGAGAGTGAATTTTTTAGTATTGGTGAAGTAAAGAAAGATCTTGCGCTATTCGAGTTGCAGGAGTTTGAGGAAGTTACACCATCTTTGGGCGATGGTGTGGAATTAGAGACTCATCCTGAAATCTTCAAAGAAAGTGGGAGTGATTTACCTTCTAGTTGGAGTGTTTCACTAGAAAATGACTCAATAAGGATCCTAGTTACATAGAGGTGAACGTGGAATTATTCCTCGTTATCTTATGAGATTGAGGGGAAATCTTTTGTGTATGCTCCGTTGGATCTTGATGAGCCTACTTCCTATAAGGAAGTGTTAATTTCACCAAATGCTACTGAATGGATGACTACTATGAAGGATGAAATGAGTTCTATGGCTCGGAACCAAGTTTGGGAGTTGGTTGACTTTCCACCTGGATGCAAGACCATTGGCAACAAGTGGGTTTTAAAATATCAGCGCAAGGCTAATGGGTCAAAAGTCCGTCTCATGGCAAAGGGCTTGTAGACACCCCATTTTTTACCGCCCTTAAGACTTGGGCGTCACTAATTGCTTACTGGTGATGAAAGTTACGCAGTGCAAAGGTTCGATTTCTTCTGCAAGAGGAGAGTCAAATCCAAACCTCACACCCCTTTTTTGGACCAAAACTATTTTGAATGATTTTTAGACCTTAAGGCCCTCTCTTTCAAAATGTTTTTGAAATAAAGTTCCTACAATGTTCCGACGCTCGCATTTCGTTAAATGTTGCGCTTTTCGATAAACCGAGCAAGAACAAAATGGAAATGAATGAAACAGAGATGAAATCTTTGAAAATCTTTCAAAACACCTTTTTTAGGGGTTTGGAGTTGAATAAAAGAGGAGAAGAGGGAAGAAACCAAGTTGGGGAAGAAGATGGGCATAAACCATTAAGAGAGAGTCGAACGGCCCTCGCTAAATCGGGCCTATCCATTTGTACACTTGGATTTCAGCTATGAGGCCACCACCATTGGAAGAAGACTTCCGGGGCTTCATTTTTCACTCAAGAATCTCCTAAAGCCGAGTCCGGATGGGGGAGATATGGTTGTTGGAAGTTGGGCATCAATCCTGTTGGACCGAAACTGAGCAGTCTTCACTAAAAGAGGGATATCTCTTAGAACACTTGGAATTTTGATGCAAGGCTGCTACCATTTCAAATCTTACTTCCGGGGCTTCAATTTGGACACAAGAATGACTTGAAAAGGAGTCCAGATGAAGGAATTATGCCTGGTTGAAGTCGGAGACTGGGACTAGTTTTTGCTGCCGACCACTAAGGGAGTGTGTCGACCACAAATGGCCTTTGTCGACCAGAAGGCATTCTTGCCGACCATAAAAAGTAGCTGGTCGACCACCAAAGGTGGTCAGTCGACCACTTGTGCCCAAAAAGCCTAGATTTTGCAGATATTTTGCTCCAGCTGTTGTGCATTGCTCTAAATATTTCCAAACTCAGATATTTCCGACCCAAAGCTCTTGAATTGCTATATACGGAAGCTTTCTCTCATTTTGAAAAGAGGTTTTGAAAGTTTGGGAGCCTCTCTCTAAAAAATTCACTCTCTCTCTCTAGAATTCTCTCTCTCTATATTTTTCTGCTTGAAAGTGGGAATTCTTGGGGCATTTGCAAAGGGACTCTTGATCAAACACCTCTACCTTGAGGCTAAGGTGCTTGGAAGTCTTATTTGAGCTCTTAAGGGCTGATTTTGCCTCAGAAGTTGCTGGTTTTGTAGTTGTGCTTCAAGGGTGAGTAATTTCCTCTTTTAAGCTTATTTTTGCACACACGTTTGGCCACCGTTGCATGCTATTTTAGGCCTTGCTTTCAACTACAAAAACCTTTGTTTTAAAGTGTTTAAAAAGGTTGTTTGAGGCTTTGTTTGAGTTAGGGGTGTCTCTCACTCTTTTGTGCCTTATTTGCTAAGCTTCTTGCCATCTTTTAAAGCTTTTGAAACCATCTCTTTTTGGCCTTCTTACCACTGAAACTCAGAGGAATTTTAGTAGTGGAAAAGTGGTTTTGAGGTCCCAAATGGGTGGGGGTGGTCCCCCCTCCTCTTCTCTTGTTTGCATGTGTTGATGGCCCATCAAAAGAGCATGTGTTTCTACTTCTTAATGGCTTTGTTTAGGCTTAGGCTTTGTTTAGGCTTATTTTTGTGACTTTTTAAACCTTCCATAACTCTATTTTTGGTTGTCTTGGTCACCTCTTGCATGCTTCTTGTACTTGTAGTGTAATCCTACTTGTAGCCTTGCAAAGTAGCATGTCATTGTGCCTTGAATTTTCTTAGTTCAAGCATGTTTTTAGCTATTATTTGCCATGCCATAACTCTGGTTTTTGACTGTCTTGGTCACCTCTTGCATGCTTCTTGTACTTGTAGTGTAATCCTACTTGTAGCCTTGCAAAATAGCATGTCTTTGTGCTTTGAATTGGCTCCATTTCAGCATGTTTTTAGCCATTATTTGCCATGTCATAACTCTGATTTGGGTTGGTTTGGTTGCCTCTTGCATGCTTCTTGCACTTGTAGTGCAATTTTGTTCACTAGCCTAGTGTATTCGGTGTTTTAGCCTATTGATCTAGCATGTGTATGCTCTACTCCAGCACATTTTTGGCTATGTTTTAGGTCTGATTTGAGTGGTTTTGGTCATGCATGCTTGGCTTTGCATAGCTATAGTGTATTTGGCTTTGCTAGCCTTGCACTTTGAGACCTCTAGCATGTCATATTTGAGCTTTTTGCATGGCATAGCATCATTTGGCATGTTATTTCTGACCATATACCTCTACCATATTCTTGCATTTATCGCCATTTTGTTGTGTTTGAGGTTTGGGCCTTATGCTTCGCTTGTGAGCCAACTTGCATGCATGTTTGTCTAAACTTTTGGGCTATCATTTCAGCAAGTTTTGGCCTTTGATTTGGCATGTTCTAGGTCTGTTCATAGCTGGTTTGACCATTTGTACTTGATATTGCATGCCTCTTGTGTGATGCTCTTCACTAGCCTTAGTGTTTTTGGCCTTTAACATGTCTTGCATGCATGTCTTGCATGATTTAGCGTCTTTAGCATGTCATTTCAGTGCTGAAATATATGCCATTGCATCCCACTAATTCATTCTTTCAAAACTAGAGGACTCTCACTTTTGGACTTAACCGATTAAGGACTAATTGGTAATCTAAAATGTGTAAACAAAATGAATCAAGTAAAACATGGCCAAGATAAGCATGTTGTTTGTGTTGCATGTGTTTGGATCGGATGTTAATCCAAACACGAGCAATGTGGGGCGTTTCATACTCATAGTAATGAAACGTGTCACATTTCTCGGTTGTCGACACCCTTGATTGTGCATGATAGGGTAGAGGCTTTTGAGTCTTATGTGTGCATTCATTGAGTTTTGCGCAAGCTTGATCCTTCGGCCACCATGCATTGAAAATGCTTGGTTGTTGGCTCGAGAGTCAAGTGCCATACTCCTTTGAGCTTGAGATATGATAAGGAGTGTGGAAATGCATACATTTCCTTGCAAATACACTGTCTTGCCTCTGTCTGTGCTCTGTTGCAGCAACAGGAGGAATTTCAGCCCTCAAGATGTTCTTGAGATCAAAAGAAGCAACTTGGAAATCGGTGTAATTTTCAAAGGTTCAAAAGAGTGCAAACAGAGGCGTCTTGAGGCAAGGCGGTGGATTTTCGGGAGGACGCAACCGAGTATGAATATCTCCCTCGCCCGCGAGGCCATTTATCGCTTTTGTTAGCTAGTTGTAGTTAATTACCTGTGCTGTAATTAATTTAGCTTAGTGCTTTGTAATATTCTAATTAGCTTAGATTAGCTAATTATTCAATTTGGTTTGTAATAATTAATTAGCTTGAATAGTTAGTTAATTAGTTGGTTTGTAATAGTTAGCTTAATTAGCGTAGCTAGTTAGCTTTCATTTTATTCGGACCCTCCGTCGAGAGGGCAAACGTTGTAATAAGGGTGCGTGTGTGTGTGAATGTCTTCCAACCTCGCGTCTTTCTCTCTTTTACTTATCCGCTTTCGATGGTTAGTTTAGGGCATATTTCAATTAGCATACCTTATGCTTTGCATGTTTGCATCATTCATTTGTCTTGCATGCACCAAGCTCGGCGCATCATTTAAACTGTATCGTATTTCAATATTTACTTGAATACGTGTTTCAAAGCATATTATCGAGTGTTGCATTCATATGCCATCTTAGATAGCCGAGCCTACTTAGTTGCATTTTGCATGTGTTGCATTAGGCATTGTTGACATAGCTAGGATCATGCATTGATTACTAACTACCTTCTGTTTTGGCTCGGAGTACACTGTAAGTGTTTATGCTTTAACATCCTTGCATGTGTGTAAGTGACTGCCATGATAGTATGCTTACCATGAGGCTATGTGCTTAAGTGATTAACTGCATGAATGCTTGTGGATGAAGGCTTCATTGCTTGAATTGGAACAATTCATCAAAATGTGCGTTTTAAGCCCACTTGTTTGTGGCAAATCATGTTTTAAGCCCACTTGAGGGTGGCAAATCCGCATTTTAGCCTACTTGAGGGTAGCAACTTCAAACCATTTTCGACAAACAAACATGAGATGTTTTGTTCCAAATTGAGTGATTGAGTCTATACTTGTGTGCTGTGCGCATCACATAGTAAGCTAGCTAATAACCGGAAAAAGAACACGTGTTTATAAAAACAACATATCATGTTAGTAGAGGCCGATCTTTGATCGGGCGAGAGGAGGTGCTCATTTCAGGACCTTCCCCTATCGTACCCAAGTTCCCGAGCCGAGGCAACTTTGGTGATGACGGACAGGTGGCCTTAGGCACTAGTCAGGGTTTCCTAAATTTCCCAAAATAAAATATTTAGGTGGCGACTCTGAAATCTGGCAAAACAGTCCATGTTTTGCGCTTTTTGATTAAAATCGATTTTCCAAAACGATTTGCCAGATTTGGACTCTTTGGTGATTTATCAATCTTACATTGCACTTTGCGAGATTAGATTCAAAACCGTAACAGGAGTCCGAACTGTAGTAGCTAAGAACACAATCCACGCCCTCGTGTGTGGAGCGAGTTCAGGCGGTCTACAGGGCTATACCCGAAGAGAGAGTATAAACATTCTCCCCAATGGTGAGATTAGCCCTTATTCACCTAATTTCTAGCTATTGTCGCACATTTGGATTTGGAACTTTTCCAAATGGATGTTACGATTGCATTTTCCAATGGAGTATTGGACGAGGAAATCTGTAGGGATCAACCAGTAGGCTTTAAGATCAATGAACAAGAGCTCAAAGCATGCTGGCTTAAATGTTCCATTTATGACCTAAAGCAACCGTCTAGATAATGATATTTTAGATTCCATAAAAACCATTATTTCGGCTAGGTTTGAGATGATGGAAGAAGACCATTGTATCGTTATATGTTGACGACATATTATTAGCTGGAAATGACATAGAGATGATTGTCGCCACTCAGAAGTGGTTGTCCTCTATTTTTGAAATGAAGGACATGGGAGAGGCAAATTATGTGCTTAGAGTTAAGATCATGTGAGATTGCTCTAAGAGACTTCTCAGTTTGTCTCAATAGACTTACATTAGGAGGATCTTAGAATGGTTTCAGATGTACTATTCCAAACCCATTGACAATCCAAGTGAAAAGGGACGTAATATGTGCATTGACTCTTGCCCTAAGAACAGATGAGGAAAAGAAACAAATGACAAAGGTTCCTATGCGAGTGTAGTTGGTAGCCTGATGTACGCTGTGGTATGTACTTGACCGGATATATGTTTTGTAGTTGCTGTAGTCGGCAGTTACTAGAGTAACACGGGACTTGTTCACTAGTAAGTAGTGAAAATGATTTGTTTGCCATCTTTGTCCATGATGGATTTATAGTACATTGCTTGTTCAGTAATAGTACTTGAGGCTATTTGGTTGAGGAGATTCCTATAGCGCCTTGGGATCACGACTCTTGTAAATGAAACCGTTATGATCCATATTGATAGTATGGCAGCTTTGGCATATTCTAGGGATCCTAAGTGTCTTGGTAGGACCAAACACATTGATATTCGTTTTCACTTTATTCGAGGTGTGATTGCACAAGGGAAGGTAGTTCTATAGTATATCTCCATTGACAGGATGGTGGCTGATCCACTACTAGAGATACTTTCTAAACTCAAGTTTGGAGTTTAGGACTTTGCAAAATTTGATATATCTTGGATATCTCATTGACTTTGTTGGATATTTTATGAGTATCTTATGCATAATTATTTATTCATGTGGTTTTATGGTGTAATTGATAGCACACATTGTATATGATGTCACCAAGCTAAGATCGGCCTTCTCACATTGGCGATCACCCTGGCACTTGCAGAAGTAGCGTGATGAGACATTAATTATCTTGGTGCTTAGAGAGTGAGCAGGGTAAATGTTTTGTGACATGACAAGTAAACAAAACTGATTTATTATTAGATGTCGCCTTAGCATTGGCTATGATGAAACTTTAAAAAGTCGAACATGAAGTTATCCACAACTTCATGAAGCTTGAATATAGTCGAATGTGAGGTGTTAGATAGGTGTTTGATGAGCGAATATGCTAAGAAACTCAGGCTAGGCGCTTGCATAGCGACTAGACTAAGATTCGTATGGCGTTAGAGAGTGACATACCCAATCTAGTGAGAGCTCCACCGTATTATACATATCATACTATATGTGTTACTGTTGATCACTTCAGGAACTGGCTATATGGATCCCTGCTCTAGTACTATGTGAGCCTTGTTAGACCGGTAATAGGCCTACACTATGCCCTTGAACCTGGAACTATGTCATGAAGTAATGATTTGATGTTGCTACTTTAGCATATTATCCAAGGGTGACGATGAATACGATCCAGAGGACCATGTCTAGGAAAGTGGTCAAGTTTGAGTGAATTGACATGAGTGGCTAAGGAAGACTGTTGAAAATCATACCCTTGTATTGTAGCTCATTGCTTGAGCGATTGTGTCTGATATGAGATCCCGATATAATCATGAGTATTACAAATATAGTGTTAAGGTTAAACATGTTTATATGACTAGTGTGGGGTTTTAAAATGTTTGATCTGGTGTGATCCAATGAATCTGGGGTGTAGACGAGATTTTTTGAGTGATATGCTATGTTAGTTTATGGTGGCTTAACATAGCACTCCTATCTTTGTACCTTCTCGTCAAGTTGCGCTCTATTTTTTCCGTATGAGGAGTGGACTAAATGAAAGATTAAGAAATGACAGTTATGAATGTAACCAATGATGTGGACGAATGGGAGATGTTGGAAATTGGATCAGATTTGACCCATTACCCATGGAACGTCCACATGGGTTATTGATAATTCACATATTTAAATAAGATAATTAAAGGAATTATCTTTTAGGAGATGTTTGAGTTGTTGTGGAAGACTACAACTCCACCTCTATCAACAGAGAATCTCTATATATTTGATATAGAGAAAATAATATACGTATTATTATTGTGGGAGTTTTACCCAAAAAATTTATGTAGAATTTCTCTCTATTCTTCCCTATTAGGTCACCATTATAGAACCTAGGGATTTAGAGTGTGGTAATACATTGAGAAACTATGGTAGCTTTTCAATTGACGACGAAGGGTTTTTCGGACGAGGCTCATAATTCAAGCATCCAATTCAAACTGTTTCCATTTCAAGTAATATGATTACCAGCATATTTTCTTTCAATCTTCATCTCGAAATTGCTTCACCTAATATTGAATCCACAAAGCCAATGTCAAATTCACGACGATGAGCCACTTCAGATCCACCAAAGCTTCCAAGCTCAAGTTCTCCAAAATTAACTGATGAACATCTCTCCCCCAATTTCTTAGTGAATCCAAGCCCAAATTGAACCTAACTCATTGTGCCTCTTCAAACACCGTCTTTATCTCGGAATTGCTTCAGCTAATGTTGAATCCACAAAGCCAATATCAAATCCACAAAGATGAACTACTTCGAAATCCACAATAACTTCCAAGCTCAAGTTCTCCAGAATCCACTGATGAACATCTCTCTATGAAAGTGAATTTGAATGATAAAGCCCTTGATAATCTTGAATGTAAAGCTTGTTATCCCATCGATCACTCTCAATTCATCAAGGTACACACATAGATCACACTAGAAAACTCTCTCTTTGTTTTTTGCACTTCAACAATAAATATTTGATAGTGTAACCTTAGATCTGGTCCAAAAACGCACACCTTAGATCTGATCCAAAAACGCACATTTAAGTGACTGAAAATGCCTTTGACTACTTGAGCTCATATTTAGTCCCTTAAGCGAACCTTTTGATGTTGCAGGATTTTTCTTTGAGACTCTAAGAAGCTACAACCATGTCTTGACCACTCGAGCGCACATTTCTCTGCTCGAATGCACATTTTTCTGCTTCAGTACAAACAACTTCTCTACTAAAGCACAACTTTCTCTGCTCGAGCATATAAATGCTGGAGCACAAACTGCAAATCATATTGAATTCGCATCTAAACACTTTCATTCTCACAAAAATGAAAGAGCAAATACAATTACAATTTAACAGAGTTTTGTCTAACGGGATTGCCATTCACCAAATACCTAATAGGTTAGTGATGATAATGGCGGTATTGTGCTAAAGGCTAGTGGAAGCATTTTCATATGCATGTTAGCCATATATATTCAAGAACTTCCAAAATTAATTGAATCATTTTTGGAGCAGTATTTTTAAAAAAAAAAATCAGTTTTGAGTTTTTTTTTATTTGATTTTTTTATATTTAAAATCATAAAGAATTTGATATGATTTTATATATATATATATATATATATATATTTTTAATGTTGTGACTATCCAGGTGGTAATGATGGTGCTGACTTTAATATACTGAAATTTTATTACGTTAATGTTAGATGATATATGGAATTTTACTTTTTTTGAAGAAGAATAAAATTCATAGTAATATTGATCATGTTTAATAGATTAAAAATACAAATTAAAAAGGATATAAAATGCAATGTAATTTTAAAATTTAAAAATAAATCAAAAGTACTTTGCTAAATAATACCACAAATTGACATAATTCTAGCAGAAAATTTCGTAATATCTATCATAAAATGCGTAACCTTATGACAAATTAACATAACAAAAAATGTTATAACCAAACCACACACTTTCGTAATATCAATCACAAATTTTTGGACATTTTGCTATGCTAATTGTGACAAGATTACGCATTTTATGATTAATATTATAAAATTTTATAGTAAAATTATGCTAATTTATAATAAAGTGTATATAATATGCACCCTACATATTTTCCCACTTTATATGTCATTGTCTTTGTCTTTATTGTAGCAAAAATTGTAAATTTGTCCTTTCGACAATAAAATCTTGTTAAAAAGGATTTATGACAAAAATTATTGATAAAAATGGATGGGAATTGTAGTACCCAGGTATTGCTAATTCCATAGTCATGGAATTAACTATCCTATTCAATGGCCAAAAAATATAAAATCCATCTTAACTTATAGGTTATATATTTTTTTTTTTTTTTGATAACTCAGTATCCCAACCCGCTGATTTTAAGAGAAATCAGGATTAATCCTGAGGGCCCTGAAGTTAATAACTGAACAAACCTCCAGTGGCCCCAAGGGGTGACTCGAACTCGAGACATGTGGATTTTATCCTCCAGACTTTACCATTCGGCCACTTGTCTTGGGGTTAACTTGTAGGTTATATTTGTTTGGATAGATTGGATAAGGATAGATTTGAATGCAATACACTGCTAGTCCTAAGATAAATAATCTTTGGACTACTTGATTGGAAATAATATGTATACTATGTTTGTTTTTTTTTTATGGGAATAGATATTTGGAAATGACTATTTTGGTGAATCTCATGTTTGATTTGAAAATTATGAAAAAATATAACTTCAAAGATCATTTTGTCTTTTTGAATGGTTTACAATGACAATGCTAAATTTAAAGTACATTTTATTTTATTTTACTAAGACTACTTTTAATTTTATTTAAATACGACATTAGAAGGATATTTTCATTTATAATTTTGCTAATAGAAAAAAAAATTATTATCTATCACCAGATTAATTTACATATGTTAAAAAACTAATCAAGATGTTTAAAAAAAAATTAAAAATGAAGAAAAATATGTTCTATATTATTTTCCTTTTAAATATTGAAAATATATTTTGTTTTATTATTTTGCTAATACCCCAAAAAAAAAAAAAAGGAAGAGAAACAATTATATATTATGAGATTAATTTATACATGTTTAAAAAAATTCAACATGTTTAATAAAAATATTTTTTTTAAAAATATTATGTACTTAGGGACAATTTTATCATTTAACTAGCTAATTCGAAGGTTGGCTCAAGGGAAATTCTATTTCCACACACCTAGTTACCTCAGTATACATTATTTTTCAGTACACAAACTTATTAATTTGATTATTAATTATTCTTCTCAATCCACATACTAAATATTTCAATTATACCCTTCACTCATATTATTGTACACATACCACCTCAACGCTATTCGACTCACTTATTGAAAATTGTAGACCCACTGCTACGGTTCCATCCTAGACAAAGAAAACCACAGTTAAAGTGCACAGTCCATAATCCTCCATTGAGACCTCAATTCCATTGAAAACCTAATTGAAGATCCACCATTGACAACACCACTGAAGACCATGTGCACTATATTGCCATAAAATCCTCGTTTTTTTCTTTCAAGTTTTGCAATTTTTGGTTTTCGGAGCTAGTTTTCCAAAATTATCTATTTAATTCGGAAATTTACTTCCGAATAAAATTGCTAAATTTGACAATTAAGTTCAAAAAATAAAAAACTCGATCGTTAACTTCCGAATTTAATACATTATTTCGGTTCTGTAATACTAAAATTGGTCAATTTATTCGGCAATTGATTTGCTCAAGGGCGCGAAAGCTCGGCGGTGGTTCCGTGAGACAACTCGTGCTATTGGTTTGTTTCTCTCTCAGCCTAATTTTTTCTCTGTAAATATATGTTTGTGTTTATATATCCATATTGTGAGTTATGTATTTATGTATGAATTAGAGTTTTTATACAGTGAGAAGTTTTATTTGTGAGAATGATGAATTTGCGTTTATAATGAGGCTGTGATAATTTTCGATTGGGGAACTTACTGATAAGTCCCATGTAACAAGTTCAAAATCCAGCTAATCCCAAAACAAAATACTTACACCAATTAGTCCAACACATTTTTAATTGTTACCAAAAAATCCTTTTTTTTTTTTTTTAATGTACAGACACTGTTCACATCTTACTACCGTCGGACTTCCGTCAAACGGTCGCCGGAGACTCGTCGGAATGTTCAACATCACCGGGAAGTCGTCGGAATGTTTAAAACATGTTATGAAACTGTAAAATTTTACAGTTCTAAAGCATGTTATAAAACTGGAAAAGTTTACAGTTTTAAACCATGATTCATTCCAACACCAAAAAAAAAATTTCAAACTGCAAAATTTTACAGTTTTCACCGCCTGTAACTAAAACTCGAAAATTACTTGTTCAGAATTCGAAAATTTTCTCATTACAAATCTGAGTCATTACAGATCTGTTTCAATGATATTATAGATCCATTTCATCATCAACAACAACAACCATAGATCAACAACTATCCCAAAAAAAATCTATAAATAGAGAGAGAAAGAGAGACAAATTGACAAAACCATATTCATGGCAGATTCTTACAACAGCTACAGCAAGCTTCGTAGATCTGCTGTGGGTACTTCACAGGCACAGCCTCATCTAGCTTCTGGTTGATTTCTTCTATCAGAGTCATCCAATAGGTTCGAAGATCGAATTTCGTCGACACTGACGATGATGGTGTCGATGATGAAGAAGAAGAAACAGAGCATCGAATTTTGGGATGCGAAATTGATCTGAAGAACGCATTGTTGATGATGATGAAAAATCTGCAGAAAATTTCCAGATCTGAAGATTTTTTTTTTGTTGATGTTGATGAACCCATTGTTGATGATGAACACGTAACAAGAGAGGCAAAAACCAGAGAGATAAAGGAAAGGACTTTTTGGTGCACTCAAAAAGTTTTGGGATTAAATGGTCTTCACATGTCCCACATGGGACCTGTGGGTAATTTTCCCTTTTCGATTTGAGTAACTATGATCGGGTATGGGTTAGGATTTTGCACTGAGATTTTTTTGTTTTTAGAAAATGCGTACAAAGAATATTTTGATCTAATATTATGGATGTATTTTGATATTCATTATATAGTTATTTTAATTTAAGGTATAATTGTCATTAAAATAATATTTTATTAAATATGTACACTGAAATAAGTAAGTGTGTAAAAATAGAATTTCTTTTGGCTCAATCCGCTTATTTCTATCCAACACTCCTATGAGATAGAGTTATCCCATAAATGGGGGACTATTAATCCGATGGACTATTAATCCAACTTTCATTATTCTATCTAAATATTAGATTAATTATTCCATTGGACATGAAGTCCAATCCCATGATTTAATCCTACCAAGCAAACACCCCCACATAATAATTGCTCTTGGGCCATATTTAGGGGTTGTTTGGGGTGTCCTAAATAAGTGCATTTTTTGTCTTTTTGGACTAAAAAGTTGACTTTTTAGGGATGTTTGGGTTAACATTTTAACTTTTTATGGAAAAATATGTATTAAAAAATTGTATAAATAAGTGTGTAAGGGAAGATTAGGATTGGGAGTTGTGCAACCGTACTTTTTGGGAGTGGAATTGATGCTAAGTAATGATTGGCTACTAAATGGGCACTGCACTGGACAGATTTGTTCGGCCCGTAGGGGCCATCACGGGTCCTATTTTGATAATCTAAACCGTTTAATGTGTAGAACTCGTCGAGTACTATATGCCTATAAAAAATCACGTTGATCGGATATCGATAGCTATCTGATCAGATTTGTTTTTTTTCAATCGTTAATTATAACACCATCCATTTTTTAATACAAAACTGATTTGATCATGTAGTTATCGATATCCGATCAATGTGATTTTTTCAGACACATAATACTCGACGAGTTCTATACATTGAACGGTTCAGATTATCAAAACAGGACCCGTAATGGCCCCCCACGGGCCGAACAGCAGTGTGTGAAAATTGCCCCCAAACTGTGCAATTTTCACACACAAACGCATCAATAGAGCTGAACATGTCAGATTCTGAGTTGTAATTTTGTGTAGAAAATTAATTTTTTAATATTTTTTTGGGAGATTTGGTCATAGCCCCCTCACTATTTAATTTGTCTTTCAAAAGGACAAGAATTATATAAGTACTTTCAAAACCCCCTGATATTTTAAAACTTGTTTCTTTTACTATATTACCCTCATATCTATCAGCTCTCCTATTAAGCCATCTTCACTATGTATTTCAGAGTAAAATTTTACTTTGTACGAAAGTAAAATTTTACTCTGTATGAAAGTAAAATTTTACACTCTGAAACTAAAGGGATGAGTGCTAATTATATCACCATATGTTAAATTATCATATTCAATAACACCAGTAGGTTGACTAAGAACATCTCGAATTTTGTGAGCAAATAAACTAGGTAATCCATTAATAAATTTTTCTTTCCAGAATGATTTAGTACAGTCTTCTCTCAACATAACTCTAGAGGTAAAAACATCTTTATACCATCTAAAATCACTTAAGGTTGGACAAGTAAGATTACTGAGTTGATCATGTATGCGAGAATATATATTAGTTGGGGTACCAATAAAATGTCTAATAATTGTATAAATTAATTGGTTAATACCATCAGGTTGGCAACATCCTAAATTTTCATCAAATATAGGTAATCCTTGATCATCAGTTTGGTTAGCATAGATGATAGAGTCTCGTTGGGTGTCAGTTAAATATTTTTCCCACCAAGATTTGAGCTGACCAGTAAAGCTAGTAGTAATTAAATTTACAATTTCAGGTTGGGTATATTGGGGATAATTAGAGAGATAACTATTCGAAACCATAGATAAATGATTTAATTTTTGGAGGAGTTGATCTTCACTAAGACCATCAATATTCCATTCGTATAATTTTTTAGCAGAGACAGAAAATTGATTATTAACATTATTTTCTTCAAATTGTAAATCGACAGGAGTAGGCTTAGTATACCAATTCTTGGTAGTTTGAGGATTAACTTTTGGATAATGGATTTTCGTAACTTGGAATTGTTGAGCTAAGTTATTAATTTCATTGTCAGTATCAGAGGAAGTAGAATTTGGGTTAATATCAAATTGTTGATTTAGGACAGTAATACCTTTATCTTTAGAAGGTGAGGGAGTATCGGGTACTGCTAATTTGGTAAATAATTTTTCAATGGCTTGGACCGTAGATGATTGATTATTTGTAA
>JAPPVO010004126.1:0-18949 GCA_030407325.1 Camellia japonica | reverse complement strand
GTCGGGGTAGAGTCCCAGTCTTGTCAAGCCAGCCAATGTGTGCCTCACTGCGAGGTTCCGAGCCTGTTATGCTAAGGCTTAGGGGTGTTTTAGTATTTTCCCCTTTTTGTACTGTCTCACTGTTTTGTAATGACGAACGGATTGTATAGACTGAATGTTTACTATACTGTTATCGAGGGATTAGGTCCCCGTACTGAATGTTTGTATATGATCGTATATATAGTATATAGCCTGTACTGTTCTGAACTGTATGAATGCATGAAAAATGTTTTGGCATACAGATTTTCACAACTCAATGGACACTAGTTATTTACTGTATTGGCTTGCGCCAAGCCCTGTACTCTGATTTACTGTATTACTGTTAAGCAGGCCTTCGGTAATCTCGGATTACTGGCCGGTTACGGTGCTAAACCCGTAGGGCCGGGTTTGGGTCGTGACAGAGTGGTATCAGAGCGATACTTAACCACGAGTTATATCCCACACACGTGTCCAAATGAGCTATAGGGTGTCCTAGAAAAGTGATTAGGGCACTTCATGAACTTGAAAAGTGTGTGGCTATGTTATGACTGAATACATGTTAATATGATACTGTCTAAATATGTAACTGGTTACGGTTATACTTGTTGTAACTGCCTATAGTGAAATGGATAATGCAAGCACTGCAAATGAAACTGAATCCTCATCCTCTGAGGCCAGAATGGCCAGACTGGAACGAATGATGGAACTGATAACTGCTAGACTGGACCAACAACCGAACCACAGCCCCCACCTCTCTCTCCGGTGCAACCGGAACAGAATGTAAGAATGTGAATGCTAATGAGGTGGACATTATTGCACTGACTCATAAGTTCAGCAAGTTGAAACCGCCATCCTTTCAGGGAGGCCTTGAACCATTGAAGGCTGAAGCATGGGTTTTGGAGACTGAGAAACTGTTTGAAGTGTTTCCGTGTTCGGAGGCAAACAAAGTACTGTTAGCTACCTTCACCCTGCAAGAAGAGGCGAGAAGGTGGTGGATGCTTACTCGTGATGATAATACAGTTATGACTTGGGCTCAGTTTAAACTAGCCTTCTTCGAAAAGTACTTCCCTCAGTGTGTTAGGGACAGGAAGGTCACTGAATTTGAACAGTTAAAACAGGGCACAATGTCAGTTGCTGAATATGAAACAAAGTTTACCGGACTTGCTCGATATGCACCACATATGGTGGATACTGAATACAAGAAGGCCAGGAGATTTGAAGGCGGCCTGAATGTTGCTATCCTGACCGAGTCAATATGTTGAAATTGCCAACTTATGTGGGTGTTCTTGACAGGGCCTTGATGGCCGAATCAAATATTGAAGCACTGAAAACTGAAACACCAACAACTGAATGGCATGGTAAAAGGCATGGGTTCAGGTTTAAGAAAGGCAAGCATAACCCTGCAAACAAGAAACAGAATACGGGGTCGACAACTAGCCCCATTCATTCCACCCTGCTCTACATATGGCAACAAGCACAAAGGAGTTTGTCACAACATAACGGGAGCCTGTTTCAGATGTGGCAAGGTGGGCCACAGGATTAAAGACTGCCCTTCTGCTCCACCAGCTAGTAGTAAAGCTACACCGAGCGCAGCAGCATCAAATGTAACGCCAAAGCCTAACCCCAAAGCTACCGGGAAAGAGCCGATGAGGCAGGGCCGAGTATTTGCCCTAGTACCGGGAGACATCCAGAATACCGAGACCGTTGTGTCAGGTATCCTCTCTATTTGTGCTCAAAATGCATATGTATTGATTGATTCGGGGTCTACACATTCTTATGTGTCGCATGCCTTTTCGCGTAAATTGAATAGACCCTTAGAACCTATGAATTACTTGTTAGCCGTATCACCTATTGGGGGATCCATGACATGTGCATATAGGTATCTGCCTGTGAGATTATTGTTGGAGATATGCATCTATTATTGATTTACTGCCATTGAATATTGATCACTTTGATGTAATATTGGGGATGGATTGGTTACAAAAATATCATGCCACTATAGACTGTGTAACAAAACAAGTAGTTTTCCGTCCACCGGGTTTACCTGAATTTATATTTGATGGGGTTGGAGTAGTGCCTCCTCCATCTGATTTCTTCTGTGAAAGCTGTCAAACTGATTAGGAAGGGGTGTAAAGGATATCTGTGTTCTGTACTGATTATATCTGCTAATATGATGTTAAAATGATGTGAATTGCATCCTATAGTTAGAGAATTCCCAGATGTATTTCCAGATGATCTACCAGGGGATTTGATTGACAGGGAGATTGAATTCACCGTTGATGTAGTTCCGGGTACACAACCAATATCTAAAGCTCCTTACAGAATGGCTCCAACTGAACTGAAGAATTGAAAGTACAATTGCAGAACTGTTAGACAAGAAGTTTATCAGACCCAGTACTTCACCGTGGGGTGCACCTGTTTTGTTTGTAAAGAAGAAAGATGGCTCACTGAGACTGTGCATGATTACCGTGAACTGAACAAGGTAACTGTGAAAAATAAATACCCATTGCCACGTATTGATGATTTATTTGATCAGTTACAGGGTGCACAAGTGTTTTCCAAGATTGATCTCAGATCAGGGTACCATCAACTGAAGGTTAGACCGGAAGACATTAAAAACCGCTTTTAGAACAAGTATGGCCATTATGAATTTTTAGTTATGCCGTTCGGAGTCACGAATGCCCCTGCTGCATTTATGAACCTCATGAACAGAATTTTTAAACCGTACCTTGATGATTTCATTGTGGTCTTTATTGATGACATACTGATTTATTCTAAGACTGTGGGAACATGAACACCATCTAAGACTTGCCCTGCAGACCTTAAGAGAACAGAAACTGTATGCTAAACTGTCTAAATGTGAATTTTGGCTTGATCATGTGATGTTTTTGGGGCATGTTGTTAGCAAAGATGGAATTTCTGTTGATCCGCAGAAAATTGAAGCTGTAGTGAACTGGCCTAGACCAACGAATGTAACCGAAGTCCGAAGCTTTTTGGGATTGGCTGGATACTACAGAAGATTTGTCAAAGACTTCTCCAAAATTGCCCTACCATTGACTCAGTTAACTCAGAAGGGGACATCATTTGACTGGACTGACCAGAGGGAATCAGCATTCAAGAATTGAAAACTCGACTTGTAACTGCACCGGTCCTTACTCTACCTTCAGGTACGGATGGTTATACTGTATTTAGTAATGCTTCTCATAAGGGTTTGGGATGTGTTTTAATGCAGAATGGGAGAGTTATTGCTTATGCTTCCCGACAGTTGAGACCGCATGAAAAGAATTACCCAACCCATGATTTGGAACTTGCTGCAGTGGTTTTTGCATTGAAAATTTGGCGTCACTATTTGTATGGGGCAACATGTAAAGTATATACCGATCACAAGAGTTTGAAATACTTCTTCACACAGAAAGAACTGAATATGAGACAGCGGAGATGGCTTGAACTGATCAAAGATTATGACCTACAGATTCTGTACCATCCGGGAAAAGCCAATACCGTTGCCGATGCTTTGAGCCGAAAATCGATTGGGAACTTAGCCTGTTTGCTGACTGGACAGAAGGAGTTGCTTTGTGACCTTGAAAAGTCTGAGATTGAAATTGTTTTGAAGGAACAAGGTGGAACCTTAGCTGCTATTTCTGCTCAACCAGCCTTGATTGAAGAAGTAAAAGAGAGAAACAACAACTGGATGATTACTTGAAGAAAATCATCGAAGAGAGAGATTCAAAACCGAGACCGGGGTTCAAATTTGACAACAATGTACTGAAATTTCAAGATAGACTGTGTGTACCGAATGATTCTGAATTGAAAAGAAGAGTGCTACAAGAGGGCCACAACTCAAAATTGTCTATCCACCCGGGGAATACGAAAATGTACCAAGATCTGAAACAAAATTTCTGGTGGCCGGGAATGAAGAAAGAAATTGCCGATTTTGTGTCCAAATGTCTCCAGTGCCAACAAGTTAAAGCGGAACACCAGCGACCCGCAGGCTTACTACAACCCTTACCCATACCAGAGTGGAAATGGGAGCATATCACGATGGATTTTATCGTTGGGTTACCTCGCTCCAGGAAAGGTATGGATTCTATTTGGGTTATTGTTGATAGACTGACTAAATCTGCACACTTCCTACCTGTCAAGACAATTTATAATGCGGACAAATTGGCTGTTATCTATATTGATGAAATTGTTAGACTACACGGAGTGCCTGTGTCTATTGTTTCTGACAGGGATTCGAAGTTTACATCGAGGTTTTGGCAAAGCCTACAGACTGCATTGGGTACTGAATTGAGGCTAAGTAGTGCCTATCATCCTCAGACAGATGGACAGTCAGAAAGGACCATCCAAACTTTAGAGGATCTACTGAGAATGTGTGTCCTTGATTTTCAGGGAAACTGGGAAAGTCATTTGCCGTTGGCCGAATTCGCCTACAACAACAGCTACCATTCGAGTATTGGTATGGCGCCTTTCGAGGCATTGTATGGCAGAAAGTGTAGATCTCCAATTTGCTGGGCAGAAGTTGGAGATGGGCCTTTGCTTGGGCCCGAGATTGTGTATGAAACGACTGAAAAGATAAAACTGATACAGCAGAGACTGAAAACTGCACAGAGTAGACAGAAGAGTTATGCAGATATTAGAAGACGAGACCGAGAATATGAAGTGGGTGATCACGTTTTTGTGAAAGTGACACCAATGAAAGGCCAGACTCGCTTTGGAGTCAAAGGCAAGTTAGCACCGCGGTATGTCGGACCGTATCAGATTATTGAGAAAATCAATCCGGTGGCGTATCAAGTTGCACTTCCTCCTGAAATGGAGCATATGCATAACGTCTTTCACATTTCGATGTTGAGAGATTACCTCCGGGATCCTTTCCATGTAATTGAGCCTACTCGAGTAGTGTTGAGTGACGACTACACTTACGAGGAACGGCCTATACAGATTGTAAACCGACGGATCAAGAAACTGAGAAACAAAGAGATCCCGCTAGTGAAAGTCGACTGGCAGAACCATGGTGGTGTGTATGCCACTTGGGAAAGGGAAGATGACATGGCTAGGCGATATCCTGATTTGTTCCCGCTGAATCCTGTTTTCTTCCAGAATGAAGGTAACTCGAGTTTAGAGGACTAAACTCCTTATAAGGAGGGGAGACTGTAACAACCCTCGTACTGATTACCGATAAACTACTGAATTAGCTACTGGTTACTACTAAACTGAACTGATAATTGAATTAACTGAAGTACTGAATAAACTGATTGAAATCAAAACTGAAATTGAATAAGTTTATTTATTGAATCGCATATTGCATCTGTTTGATTGATTGATTATTTGTCTCAATTACTGTGTCTAAACTGCTAATTGAAGGCCTTATCGGCGGCCGAATTAGGAACCGTTTAGAGTTTTGGGATCAGTAGAATATTTGTGATTTAATGGTATATTTATCTAAAGAATTGATTAGGAATGATTAAATTAGATTAAAATGAGTTAATTGCTAAATTTAACTTATTTACCAAACTACCACCTATAGTGGGCCTTTATTTATTATTATTGTTTGAGCCTTATCACCTAATCAAAACAATTGATCAGCCATTTCCTACACTCTAGCCGACCATAGTTAGAGAGAGAGAGAGATTTGAGCTCATCTTGTGAATTGCTAGAAGGACTTGAAGATTTGTATCATAGATTGCTAAATTGGAATTCTAGACAAGAAATTGAGGCTTAAGTAAGTGAATCCACCTTCTTCTCGTTGTCTTTGAGTTCCATCTTGCATGTATCATGGTTATAGAGAAGTTAAGTCATGAATTTGCTCATATATGTTGAATTGGAACTCCATTGTTGCATGCATGTTGAATTTAGTGAGTTTGGAGTTGATTTTAGGGTTAAATACCACATGCATGTTCATAGTCATGTACAAATCCATGTTTACATCTTATTTTTGAAGTATTGAGCTCATTAGAGCAACACATTGGAGCCTTGAATTGGTTTGAATGCATGCATGTCATGTTGAGTGTGGTTCATGCATGATTCTTGAAAATTGGTTTGGAAATGAGCTTGATTAAACTTCCCTTGGGCTTTGATTTTTACAAACTGAGCTTGGAGTCAAGTAACATTATGTGTTTTAAAGAGTTTTCCAGAAAATGGGCCCAAGAGGATCGATTTTGGTGTTTGAAAACTTGGTTTTGAGCTTGGAGGTCGAATCTGGGTTTTCCAGATTTCTGCCTTCCGCTCGAGCGGAGGAAGTGCCGCTCGAGCGGGGAAATCAAGCTCCCAGTATTTTTGACCTGTGTTGCAGTCCGCTCGAGCGGAGTAATGCGCGCTCGAGCGGAGAAATCGAGCATCCAGCATCTTGTACTGTTCATCAGTCCGCTCGAGCTAAGGAATGTACGCTCGAGCGGAGGATTGTGAGTCACGCTCGAGCGGGGAAGTTGACGCTCGAGCGGGGACCTTTGTTTTGCTTGTCCGCTCGAGCGGGGAAACCTGCGCTCGAGCGGAGGCCTTGTTTCACTGAAAATTCTGGAATTGTTTTCTAAGTGTATTTTCGCATCCTCATTCCATCCTAGGCATTCTTAGGCCTAGTTTAAGACATCTTATTGAGGATATAAATGTAGAACACACCGAGGAAATTTAGGGATTTAAATTATCACCCTTCCGACTGTGAAACTTAGTGTGTGTTCTATCTGTTGACTGTATATGGTTGGCATTCCGAGGAGACGCACTAGCTACTGATAGCTCAGAACACTGTGAGTAACAATCGTATAAAGATATGTTCAAAAATGGTTATCTGATTATCTTCTGAACTGTTTACTGAATGGAACTGCAACTGAACTGTTTACTGAAATGTAATTATTTACTAAATGAATGTATGTCCTTTATTTCTGAACTATACTGTGGCATCCTTAGCACCTACTGTTTACTGTTACTGTTATAGAGATCTCTGTCGGTTCCCTTGTGGAACCATACTGTTTACTGAATGACTGGCCATCATTACTGTTCGGTCTTTAAGACCTACTGTTTACTGTTATGCTAATGGATGTACCACATAAGACTGTATAACTGTTCTGACTGAAAGACTGAAATACTGTTTAACGAACTGTTTTCATTACTGTAAGGACATTACATTCTTAACCTCTTTATACATTATGTTAATCACTGGGCTTTAGCTCACTGCTCATATATATATGTAGGTGTACAGGCACCGGATCAAAGCTAGAGGCATCGGGGTAGAGTCCCAGTCTTGTCAAGCCAGCCAATGTGTGCCTCACTGCGAGGTTCCGAGCCTGTTATGCTAAGGCTTAGGGGTGTTTTAGTATTTTCCCCTTTTTGTACTGTCTCACTGTTTTGTAATGACCGAACGGATTGTATAGACTGAATGTTTACTGTACTGTTATCGAGGGATTAGGTCCCCGTACTGAATGTTTGTATATGATCGTATAGATAGTATATAGACTGTACTGTTCTGAACTGTATGAATGCATGAAAAATGTTTTGGCATACAGATTTTCACAGCTCAATGGACACTAGTTATTTACTGTATTGGCTTCCGCCAGGCCCTGTACTCTGATTTACTGTATTACTGTTAAGCAGGCCTTCGGTAATCTCAGATTACTGGCCGGTTACGGTGCTAAACCCATAGGGCCGGGTTTGGGTCGTGACAATTGAGCTGTGACAGTCTGTATGCCAAAAAGATTTTTCATGCATTCACACATTCAAACAGTACAGTCTATACAAAATTTACAGTCACACAGTACAAGGACCTAATCCCTTGATAACAGTACAGTTAGTTGCTAACAGTCTATACAGTAATTCAAACAGTACGAAGACAGACGGGGGAAAATAAAACAAAACACCCCAAAGCCATAACATGGCAACTCGGAACCTCGCAGTGAGGCACATAGGCTGGCTTGACAAAACTGGAGTCTAACCCACGCTCCTAGCTCCGATCTGGTGGCTGAGCACCTACATATATTATAAACAGTGAGCTAAAGCCCAGTGAATAACATAAAGCGTAAAGAGGTTAGGAATGAAATGTCCTTACAGTAATGAAAACAGTTCATTAAACAGTATTTCAATTTTTTAGTCAGAACAGTTATTCAGTCGTATGTGGTACATCCATTAGCATAGCAGTAAACAGTAGGTCTTAAGGACCGAACAGTAATGATGGCCATCAATCAGTAAACAGTAATGGTTCCACGAGGGAACCGACAGAGATCTCTGTAACAGTAACAGTAAACAGTAGGTGCTAAGGATGCCACAGTACATTTCAGAATATAGGACATACATTCAATCAAATAACAAGAATTACTTCAGAAAACAGTTCCGTAAACAGTCAGAAAACATTCTCAGTTGAACATATCTTTACACAATTGTTACTCACAGAGTTTGGGCTACAGTATGCTAGAGCGTGTCTCCCCAGTCGCCAACCCTACACAGTTCACAGGTTGAACACACACTAAGCTACACAGTTGGGAAATATCATAACTTAATCCCTAATTTGCCTTGGTGTGTTCTACGTCTATATCCTCATTAAGATGTCTTAAACTAGGCCTAAGAATGCCTAGAATGGAATGAGGATACAAAATACACTTAGAAAACATTTTGCAAAGTTTGCTGTGAAAATAGGAGCCTCGCTCGAGCGATCCTTCCTTCGCTCGAGCGAGCTTCCAAAATCAAAGGCTTCGCTCGAGCGAACAATCCTTCGCTCGAGCGGTCTGTCGAAACAGTAAAAGTACTGGATGCTCGAATTTTACGCTCGAGCCACCAATCCTTCGCTCGAGCGTGGCTCAGAGTAAACATTGGTCGCTCGAGCGAGGAATCCTTCGCTCGAGCGAAGAAGCCAAATCTGGAATTTCCAGATTTGCCTTCCAAGCTCAAACCAAGCATTCTACCACTCTTTACTCGACCTCTTGGGCCCAAATTCTGGAAAACACATCTAAATTCACTATACAACAAGTTTCAAAGCTCAATTTGTGAATTCAAAGCCCAAGAGTGAGTCAATTAAAACCATTTTTCAAACCCATTTTTCATGAACATGGAGAATATGCAACATGCATGGATTCAAACCAAATTCAACCTTCAAAGCTTGTCCAAATGGACTCATTTCTTCAAGAACATGATGAGTTCATGGACTCAAGCCTAATTATGAACATGCATGTACAATTTACCATAAATTCAACTCAAACTCATCAATTCAAACATGCATGCATGTATTATGCTCTAATTCAACATGTATGAACTAATTCATGACTTAATTTTACAATGATGCATAAACCATGCAAGACTTAGCTCAATGACAACAATAAGGAGATGAATGATCTACCTTAGGTGTAGGATAAGAAGTGAGGAAGCTTAATTTGCAAACTATGCTCCAATTCTACCAACATCCAAGCCAATTCAACAAAATGAATTTAAGTCTCCCTCTCTTCCTCTCTAAATTCGGTGGGACAAAGGGAATAGAGCTGATGAAATGTTCAATCTACATGTCTAAGGCTCAACATATGTGAATAAGCAAAGGCCCCACTAGGTGGCAAAGTTGTAATTAAGGCAAACTCTTAAATTGGCTTTGTTTAATCTAGTTTAATCATACCTAATCACATATTAATTAAACACACCATAAAATCACATAAATTCCACTAATCATGAAACACTAAACAATTTTCAGTTCGGCCGCCGATAAGGCCTTCAATTTGCAGTTTAAACATAAAAACACGAACAGATAATCACATAATCGAAAAGATAAAAAAATGCAATACAATAAACATGCTCAGTCAATTCGGCTTCAATTTTCAATCAGTCCATTCAGTACTTCAGTTAGTTCAATTATCAATCATCAGCAGTCCTGTTTAGCGGTAATCAGTATGTAATTCAGTAATTTTCGGTAAACAGTATGGGGTTGTTACAGTCTCCCCTCCTTATAAGGAGTTACGTCCTCTAAACTCGAGTTACCTTCATTCTGGAAGAAAACAGGATTCAGCGGGAACAAATCAGGATATCGCCTAGCCATGTCATCTTCCCTTTCCCAAGTGGCATACACACCACCATGGTTCTGCCAGTCAACTTTCACCAACGGGATCTCTTTGTTTCTCAGTTTCTTGATCCGTCTGTTTACAATCTGTATAGGCCGTTCCTCGTACGTGTAGTCATCACTCAACCCGATACGAGTAGGCTCAATCACATGGAAGGGATCCCGGAGATAATCTCTCAACATCGAAATGTGGAAAACATTATGCATATGCTCCATTTCAGGAGGGAGCGCAACTTGATACGCCACCGGATTAATTTTCTCAATAATCTCATATGGTCTGACGTATCTCGGCGCTAACTTGCCTTTGACTCCAAAACGAGTCTGGCCTTTCATTGGTGTCACTTTCACAAAAACGTGATCACCCACTTCATACTCTCTGTCCCGTTTTCTAACATCCGCATAATTTTTCTGTCTACTCTGTGCAGTTTTCAGTCTTTGCTGTATCAGTTTTATCTTTTCAGTCGTTTCGTATACAATCTCGGGCCCAAGCAAAGGCCCATCTCCAACTTCTGCCCAGCAAATCGGAGATTGACATTTCCTGCCATACAATGCCTCGAAAGGCGCCATACCAATACTCGAATGGTAGCTGTTGTTGTAGGCGAATTCAGCCAATGGCAAATGACTTTCCCAGTTTCCCTGAAAATCAAGGACACACATTCTCAATAAATCCTCCAAAGTCTAGATGGTCCTTTCTGACTATCCATCTGTCTGAGGATGATAGGCACTACTCAGCCTCAATTTAGTACCCAATGCAGTCTGTAGGCTTTGCCAAAACCTCGATGTAAACTTCGAATCCCTGTCAGAAACAATGGACACAGGCACCCCATGCAGTCTAACAATTTCATCAATATAAATTACAGCCAACTTGTCCGCATTATAAATTGTCTTGACAGGTAAGAAGTGAGCAGATTTGGTTAGTCTATCAACAATAACCCAAATTGAATCCATACCTTTTCTGGAGCGAGGTAACCCAACGATAAAATCCATCGTGATATGCTCCCTTTTCCACTCTGGTATGGGTAAGGGTTGCAATAATCCGGCAGGTCGTTGATGTTCAGCTTTGACTTGTTGGCAATGAAGACATTTGGACACAAAGTCGGCAATTTCTTTCTTCATTCCCGGCCACCAGAAATTCTGTTTCAGATCTTGGTACATTTTCGTATTCCCCGGGTGGATAGACAATTTTGAATTGTGGCCCTCTTGCAGCACTCTTCTTTTCAGTTCAGTGTCATTCGGCACATACAGTCTTTCTTGAAATTTCAGTACATTGTTCTCAAATTTGAAACCCGGTCTCGGCTTGGACTCTCTTTCTTCGATGATCTTTTTCAAAAAGTCATCCAGTTGCTGTTTCTCTTTAACTTCTTCAATCAAGGCTGGTTGAGCAGTAATGGCAGCTATTGTTCTACCTTGTTCTCTCAAGACAATTTCAATTCCAGATTTTTCAAGATCATAAAGTAATTCTTTCTATTCGGTGAGCAAACAAGCTAAGTTGGCAATTGACTTTCGGCTCAATGCATCGGCAACAGTGTTGGCTTTTCCCGGATGGTACAAAATCTGTAGGTCATAATCTTTGATTAGTTCTAGCCATCTTCGCTGTCTCATATTCAGTTCTTTCTGTGTGAAGAAATATTTTAGGCTCTTGTGGTCGGTGTATACTTCACATGTCGCCCCATAAAGATAGTGACGCCAAATTTTCAGTGCAAACACTACTGCAGCCAGTTCCTCATGGGTCGGGTAGTTCTTTTCATGTGGTTTCAACTGTCGGGAAGCATAAGCAATAACTCTCCCATTCTGCATTAAAACACACCCCAAACCCTTATGAGAAGCATCACTAAATACAGTATAACCATCCGTACCTGAAGGTAGAGTCAAAACCGGTGCAGTCACAAGTCGAGTTTTCAACTCTTGAAATGCTGATTCCCTTTGGTCAGTCCAGTCAAATGATGTCCCCTTCTGAGTTAACTGAGTCAATGGTAGGGCAAGTTTGGAGAAGTCTTTGACAAATCTTCTATAATATCCAGCCAAACCCAAAAAGCTTCGGACTTCAGTTACATTTGTTGCCCTAGGCCAGTTCACTACCGCTTCAATTTTCTGCGGATCAACAGAAATTCCATCTTTGCTAACAACATGCGCCAAAAACATAACATCATCAAGCCAAAATTCACATTTAGACAGTTTAGCATACAATTTCTGTTCTCTTAAGGTTTGCAGGGCAAGTCTCAGATGTTGTTCATGTTCTTCTCTACTTTTTGAATAAATCAGTATGTCATCAATAAATACCACAATAAAATCATCAAGGTATGGTTTAAAAATTCTGTTCATAAGGTCCATAAATGCAGCAGAGGCATTCGTGACTCCGAATGGCATAACTAAAAATTCATAATGGCTATACCTCGTTCTAAAAGCAGTTTTATCAATGTCTTCCGGTTTAACCTTCAGTTGATGATACCCCGATCTGAGATCAATCTTGGAAAACACTTGTGCACCTTGTAATTGATCAAATAAATCATCAATACGTGGCAATAGGTATTTATTTTTCACAGTTACCTTGTTCAATTCACGGTAATCAATGCACAGTCTTAGTGAGCCATCTTTCTTCTTTACAAACAAAACAGGTGCACCCCACGGTGAAGTACTGGGTCTGATAAACTTCTTGTCTAAAAGTTCTTGCAATTGCACCTTCAACTCTTTCAGTTCAGTTGGGGCCATTCTGTAAGGAGCTTTAGATATTGGCTGTGTACCCGGAATCACATCAACGGTAATCAATTCAATCTCCCTGTCAACCAAATCCCCTGGCAGATCATCTGGAAACATCTGGGAATTCTCTGACTATAGGAATACAATTCACATCAGTTTTAACACTATCATCAGTAGATACAGTCAGCACAGAACAGATATCCTTTACATCCCTTTCTAATCAGTTTAACATTAACAGCTTTCACAGAAAATCAGATACGGAGGAGGTACTACTCCACTCCCATTAAACACAAATTCAGGCAAACCAGGTGGACGGAAAACTACTTGTTTTGTTACACAGTCTATAGTGGCATGATATTTTTGTAACCAATCCATCCCCAATATTACATCAAAATGGTCAATGTTCAATCGCAGTAAATCAATAAACAGATGCATGTCCCCAACAATAATCTCACAAGCAGGATACATATATGCACATGGCATGGATCCCCCAACAGGTGATGATACAGCTAACAGGTAATTCATGGGTTCTAAGGGTCTATTCAATTTCCGTGAAAAAGCATGCGATACATATGAGTGCGTAGACCCCGAATCAATCAATACATATGCATTTTGAGCACAAATAGAGAGGATACCTGACACAACGGTTTCAGTATTTTGCACGTCTCCCGGTACTAGGCGAACACTCGGCCCTGCCTCATAGGCTCTTTCCAGCTTTGGGGTTAGGCTTTGGTGCTACAGTTGACGCTGATGCGCTTGGTGTAGCTTTGCTACTAACTTGTGGAGCAGAGGGACAGTCTCTAACCATGTGGCCCACTTTGCCACATCTGTAACAGGCTCCGGATATTTTGTGACAAACCCCTTTTGTGCTTGTTGCCACATACAGAGTAGGGTGGAATGAACCCACTCCCTTGGCTGGGGCTAGTTTTTGACCCCGTATTCTGTTTCTTGTTTGCCGGGTTATGCTTGCCTTTCTTGAATTTGAAACCTTGCCTTTTACCATGCCATTCAGTTGTTGGTGTTTCAGATTGTTTCACTGCTGCAATGTTCGACTCGGCCATCAATGCCCGGTCGAGAACACCCACAAAAGTCGGTAGTTTCAAAACACTTATTCGGTCAAGTATTGCAACATTAAGGCCACCCTAAAATTTTCTGGCCTTCTTGTAGTCAGTGTCCCCATATGTGGTGCATATCTGGCAAGCTCAGTGAACCTTGCTTCATATTCAGCCACAGACATTGTACCCTGTCTCAGTTGTTCAAATTCAGTCACTTTCCTATCCCTGACGCACTGTGGGAAGTACTTTTCAAAGAAGGACTCCTTGAACTGAGCCCAAGTCCTAACAGTATTTGTATCACGGATCAACATCCACCACCTTCTAGCTTCTTCTTGTAGGGTGAAGGTGGCTAACAGAACTTTATTTGCTTCAGAGCACGGAAACACTTCAAATAATTTTTCTGTTTCAAGCACCCAAGCTTCAGCCTTTAGCGGTTCAAGGCCTCCCTGAAAGGATGGCGGTTTCATCTTGCTGAATTTATGGGTGAGAGCAATTATGTCCCCATCATTCACATTTGCATTTGGTTCCGGCTGTACCGGAGGAGGAGGAGGTGGGGGCTGTTGGTTCTGTTGTTGTTCAAGTCTAGCAGTTATCAGTTCCATCATTCTTTCCATTCTTTCCATTCTTGCCTCGGTAGATGAGGATTCGGGTTCATTTGCATTGTCCATTTCACTATAAGCAGTTATAACAGTTATGGCAATTATAACATAAACGGTTGCATGTTTAGACAGTTATCACATTAACATGTATTCAGTCATAACATAGCCACGCACTTTTCAAGTTCATGAAATGCCCTAATCACTTTTCTAGAACACCCTATAGCTCATTTGGACACGTGTGTGCGGTATAACTCGTGGTTAAGTATCGCTCTGATACCACTCTGTCACGACCCAAACCCGGCCCTATGGGTTTAGCACCGTAACCGGCCAGTAATCCGAGATTACCGAAGGCCTGCTTAACAGTAATACAGTAAAACAGAGTTCAGGGCCTGGCGGAAGCCAATACAGTAAATAAATAATGTCCATTGAGCTGTGACAGTCTGTATGCCAAAAAGATTTTTCATGCATTCACACATTCAAAATGTACAGTCTATACAAAATTTATAGTCACACAGTACAGGGACCTAATCCCTTGATAACAGTACAGTTAGTTGCTGACAGTCTATACAGTAATTCAAACAGTACGGAGACAGACGGGGGAAAATAAAACAAAACACCCCAAAGCCATAACATGGCAACTCGGAACCTCGCAGTGAGGCACATAGGCTGGCTTGACAAAACTGGAGTCTAACCCACGCTCCTAGCTCCGATCTGGTGGCTGAGCACCTACATATATATATATAAACAGTGAGCTAAAGCCCAGTGAATAACATAAAGCGTAAAGAGGTTAGGAATGAAATGTCCTTACAGTAATGAAAACAGTTCATTAAACAGTATTTCAGTTTTTCAGTCAGAACAGTTATTCAGTCGTATGTGGTACATCCATTAGCATAGCAGTAAACAGTAGGTCTTAAGGACCGAACAGTAATGATGGCCATCAATCAGTAAACAGTAATGGTTCCACGAGGGAACCGACAGAGATCTCTGTAACAGTAACAGTAAACAGTAGGTGCTAAGGATGCCACAGTACATTTCAGAATATAGGACATACATTCAATCAAATAACAAGAATTACTTCAGAAAACAGTTCCGTAAACAGTCAGAAAACATTCTCAGTTGAACATATCTTTACACAATTGTTACTCACAGAGTTTGGGCTACAGTATGCTAGAGCGTGTCTCCCCAGTCGCCAACCCTACACAGTTCACAGGTTGAACACACACTAAGCTACACAGTTGGGAAATATCATAACTTAATCCCTAATTTGCCTTGGTGTGTTCTACGTCTATATCCTCATTAAGATGTCTTAAACTAGGCCTAAGAATGCCTAGAATGGGATGAGGATACAAAAATACACTTAGAAAACATTTTGCAAAGTTTGCTGAAAATAGGAGCCTCGCTCGAGCGATCCTTCCTTCGCTCGAGCGAGCTTCCAAAATCAAAGGCTTTGCTCGAGCGAACAATCCTTCGCTCGAGCGGTCTGTCGAAACAGTAAAAGTATGGATGCTCGAATTTTACGCTCGAGCCACCAATCCTTCGCTCGAGCGTGGCTCAGAGTAAACATTGGTCGCTCGAGCGAGGAATCCTTCGCTCGAGCGAAGAAGCCAAATCTGGAATTTCCAGATTTGCCTTCCAAGCTCAAACCAAGCATTCTACCACTCTTTACTCGACCTCTTGGGCCCAAATTCTGGAAAACACATCTAAATTCACTATACAACAAGTTTCAAAGCTCAATTTGTGAATTCAAAGCCCAAGAGTGAGTCAATTAAAACCATTTTTCAAACCCATTTTTCATGAACATGGAGAATATGCAACATGCATGGATTCAAACCAAATTCAACCTTCAAAGCTTGTCCAAATGGACTCATTTCTTCAAGAACATGATGAGTTCATGGACTCAAGCCTAATTATGAACATGCATGTACAATTTTACCATAAATTCAACTCAAACTCATCAATTCAAACATGCATGCATGTATTATGCTCTAATTCAACATGTATGAACTAATTCATGACTTAATTTTACAATGATGCATAAACCATGCAAGACTTAGCTCAATGACAACAATAAGGAGATGAATGATCTACCTTAGTGTAGGATAAGAAGTGAGGAAGCTTAATTTGCAAACTATGCTCCAATTCTACCAACATCCAAGCCAATTCAACAAAATGAATTTAAGTCTCCCTCTCTTCCTCTCTAAATTCGGTGGGACAAAGGGAATAGAGCTGATGAAATGTTCAATCTACATGTCTAAGGCTCAACATATGTGAATAAGCAAAGGCCCCACTAGGTGGCAAAGTTGTAATTAAGGCAAACTCTTAAATTGGCTTTGTTTAATCTAGTTTAATCATACCTAATCACATTTTAATTAAACACACCATAAAATCACATAAATTCCACTAATCATGAAACACTAAACAATTTTCAGTTCGGCCGCCGATAAGGTCTTCAATTTGCAGTTTAAACATAAAAACACGAACAGATAATCACATAATCGAAAAGATAAAAAAATGCAATACAATAAACATGCTCAGTCAATTCGGCTTCAATTTTCAATCAGTCCATTCAGTACTTCAGTTAGTTCAATTATCAATCATCAGCAGTCCTGTTTAGCGGTAATCAGTATGTAATTCAGTAATTTTCGGTAAACAGTATGGGGTTGTTACAATACCTCTCCATTAACTATTTTGGACTTGTTGCTACATGAGTTTGCAACTTGTTTTCACATGTTGTAGATTCTTGTAGACTATTTGTTACCTCTCTCTCTACAGCATTTTAATTCACATGTTACAAATTCAAGTAGATTCTTTTTCAGTCCCCACTGAATTATGTACAAGTGGTTATTTCTTAGGGGTTTAGGACAAATGACAGCCAGTGGTACTTTTGGAGATTTCTTTCTTAGGTATGTGGCATCAACTAGTTCTCTAAAGGAGAATTTATGGTCTTAGTAGTTGTAGAAGATTAAGGGTGTGTTTGGTTTGTGTTTGTAGAGTAGTTTTTGAGATAAAAAGTACGAAAACTTGTTTGGTTTGTTTTTTTTCAAAAATGGTTTTGGAAAATTGTTTTGGGGAAAAAGTTTTAAAAAAAGTGATTGATTTGATGTGTATGAGAGAGAGAGTGGTTTTGGAAAGTAGGTAACCAAACAAAATTTTGAGATTTTTTTTGAAAAAATTTGTTTGGTTTGATTACTCTTGAAAATTTGTTTGTAGATAATTTTTTCTAAAATTTTTTTTGAAAAACAAACCAAGCAAGGCCTATCTCCAAATGTGGTGTTGGAAGCGGCATAACTGTTGTAGTATGCTAAATTGGGTACGAATTACAATCATTGTTGGTCTTTGTGCTCTATGAGATTTTTATACAAAGCTTGAGAGGATTGGCATCATAGATAGGATTGTCATTGTCAAATGGAAGGGAAAAAAAAAAAACAATGAATAAATCTATTCAGAAGTTGATACTCTTCCCAGTAGTGGGAGAGGCAATTCTCGCCTTGTTCGAATGCCTATTGTTGTTTTATAATTTCCATTTATGTATCTCGTGCATAATGGCTCATAATTCTTTCACCCTGTCAAAATTTTTGATTCCCCTCTTCTGAAGGTTCATATCTCTGCCGTAGTGCTAAGAAACCCCCCTCACATGGGCATGGATCTTCGGTCGCCTTCCCCTGCGGCCATCCCCTGTAGCCCCCAAAACGACGTCGTTTTGGGGGCGAAATTTCAAAAAAAAAAACGCAGAAGAGGGAGGAAGGAGAGGAAGAGGGAGGAAGGAGGGAGGAGGGGGGAGGAGGAGAGGAGGAGGAGGAAGGGAAGGGCCGGACTGGAGGGGCCATAAATATTGGGGGAGGAGGAGGAGGAGGAGAGGAGGAGGAGGCGGAGCGGGGCCGGAGGCGGAGGCCACGGCGGTCGCAGGTGCTGCGACTGCGACGAGGGACGAGCGACGGCGGCTACGGCGGGCTACGGCGGGCGGCAAGGGACGAGCTGCGACGGCAGCCTCCTCCATCCTTCCTCCTCCCTCCTCCATCCTTCCTCCCTCTCCCTCTCCTCTCCTCTCCTTCCTCTTCTCTGCTTTTTTTTTTTTTTTTGAAATTTCGCCCCCAAAACGACGTCGTTTTGGGGGCGACAGGAGAAGGCGATAGGAAAAGGCGACGGGTGATCCGGATTCCCCCTCACATACCTCGGTGCTGACATAATTCAATGGCAAGAGCAAATTCCTGTTGAATTGACAATTGTTCCTTTTCTTCTAAGCTATTCAAATACATATTTAGGGGTGTTCACGGGTCGGTTCGGATCGAGTTCACTATCAACTCGCCACCCGAACCGACCATCACGGGTGGGGAAATTTAACATCCGATTTCGACCGCAGGCAGTTCGAAATCGCGAGCATTGGGCCTTATGGTTTGTCGGTTGCAATCGGTCGAATTCTCGGGTGATTTTTTCATAAACAGCTTATCCTCCTCTCGCGCATAAACAAATATACATACAAACAGATTTGCGAAAGACTAAGAAAGTGAGAAGAAGGTTGTGGTATGTTTTTGACATTCATAGCTTTTTGATCAAGAGCA
>JAPPVO010004125.1:0-22372 GCA_030407325.1 Camellia japonica | reverse complement strand
ATGCTACAACAAAACCTAACTTCATCATGGGTAATCCGGAGTGTCGGTGACTGGGGAATTGAGACCCGTTCCGTCACTCGGAGTACGAAACGTGCCTCGTTTCCCGTGCCCGGGCTAACTCCTATCCCGAATACGATGCAATATGCATGGTATGCATGAAATGTAGCTAATATACAATTCTAGCATGCTCAATGCTATGAAAATGAGACGCCTCGGAGTGCGTGCCAGACGGGCACGCATACTGAGGCGATGATTCTAAGGCATGAAATGGCATACACGATGCAATTGGACTTACACTAACACGAGTGGACCTCAGCCACACTCACATAAGAGGCCGTCGGATAAAAATAAAGTGCCTCGAAATGCGTGCTCGCGGGTGCGCAAACCGAGGCGATGCATCGGAATGCAAAATGTCATGGAAATGATATATAATGAGGCTAAAATGAAATGCCTCGAAGTGCGTGCCCACGGGCACGCAAACTGAGAGAATGGCATACGGAATGCAATGATGCGAAAATGGCATACAGAATGCAAAATGGACTTATACCAACATGAGAGGACCTCAGCCACTCTCATACGGGAGGCCGTCGGATAAAAATGAAGTGCCTCGAAACGCGTGCCCACGGGCGCGCAAACCGAGGCGATGCATACGGAATGCAAAATGTCGTGGAAATGATATGCAAACATGCAAATGGAATTTCAGCACTTACAAATGATGCAAAACAGTCCTGAAAGGCGGGGAAATGACACCGAATGCACGGAATGGTTCTGAAATGCGATAACAAGCACCCGGAATGGCCTATAGCCACACTAAACATGCATGGTTGGTACATGGTATGCAAAACAGTAGCAAGGCAGCCCCAAAATAGCATTATTCCCAGTACAAATCATGGCGAAATAATGAGCATAGACAGGACAACAAAGCATGCAAGAATACGAGCCAAGAGAGGGGTATTGAAGCAAGTGGTGTATGCGATGCTCAAACTGAAAAGTACCCTTCTACAAAACTGATGAGGGAATAAAAATATGCACATTTTCAGTATATGACATCCCTCAACTCAGTATGAAAACATGGTAAAAATGCTATGCAAGAATGAGGATATATGAGGCTATAACATGAAGTACCCCAAACATCCATCAAATCAGCGAAGACCCTCAATGGGATATGTCAAGAAGATCAAAATATGAATATTTCTAGTTCTGATGATGACCGAAAACAGAAGCTAGATAAGCTCAAAAAGGCATGCAAAATGGGTCAAAGAGAGATATAAAGGCAAGTATAACATGGAGACCCCAAACAAAGTTGATCCCTTCTACAATATTGTAGAGGGACACAAAATAAGCTCATTCACAGTTCATGGCATGTTCCAAAACAGACTTCATGTAGGTCAAATAAATCATGCAAGTTTACGGTAATTTGAAGGAATTATGAAGAAAGTGCATGATAGAGAGGCCAAACAGGGTTGAGCCCTTCTTAAATGTTGAAGAGGGGCTCAAAATAGGCCCACTCAAAGTTTACCTCATTCCCGAAAACAGATCACTCATAGGCCAAACATTTCATGCCCAAAACAAGGGTAAAACATGGATTCAAAGCAACTTGCATATGGAGCATGAAAACAAGGTTGAGCCCTTCTTAAATGTTGAATAGGGGCTCAAAATAAGCACAATATCAGTTCATGAGATGCTCCAATTCAGATCACACATAGGCAAATATTCAATGCAAAATAATGGCATATAAGAGGATATTGAAGGAAGTGCAAGATGGAGGGCTCAAACAGAGTTGAGCCCTTAAACAAACCTCAAGAATAGCTCAAAACAGACCACTTTCAGTATTGGTCGGAGCTCAAAACAGTGAGAAAGTAGGGTTAATAAATGAGGCAAGAAAGTGGTGTAAAAGAGGGGATTTGAGACTTACCCTTGAAGACAAGTCTTTCTTTGCTTCTTGACTTGAGTTTGTTGCTTCTTAGCCACTGAAAAACCCTCCTTTTCTGCTGAAATGGAAGTGGTGAAGGTAGTGCTTGGTGTTGATGAACAAATGAGGCCAAAACTTGAGAGTTTTTGGATGTTTTGGAGAGGGAGATGTAAGCCAATGCCTATGAGCTCTTAAGGGGAGTTTTTATAACCCTAATGAAGAAGTTGGCCAGCCACTTATAAAGGCTAAGAAGGGGGTGTAAAAGAGGAGGGAAATGCACCCAAGCTTTCCCTCCCAAAATATCCCCCGGATGCCAAAGATATTTTGGAAAAACAGCTATACAGCTGTAAAGTATGCACTGAGGGGAGTGTGGCCGGCCAAGTGCTTTTTCTGGAGGTGGCCGGCCGGCCACCCCCCATGGCGGCCGGCTAGGGGGCAAAAATGAAGTGAAGAATTAATGGCTGGCCACCAGATGATGGTGTCCTCCCAGGTGTGTACAACAAGGCCCTGTGGTTCAAATTTGACAACTCTGAAACAGGAGAGAGAATAGGCCACTTCAAGAGGGGTTCAAAAGGTCAATGAAAATTACAGCCTGGCCATAGGTTTTTAGGGTCCTCCCATGTGTGTACATCACAAATATGTGGTTTTGGCTCGAAGAAAATGGCCCTAAGGTGGTCAACATTGGCCCGGAAGTGAGAAAAACGGGCGCCGGGGGGCGCCGGAAGAGCATAACAGGTTGCTTGGACAATTGCTAGCCTCCCACCCTCCAGTGATCTTCCTGATGATAAAATAGAGGTACCTGCCAAAAATGAACAAAAACTGATGCAAAACGAATGCTCGGGGGCCAAACCGCGAGGTTCGGGGCCCGAAAACCGGTTGTAAGCACCGAAAGTGGCATTCAGCCACGAAGTGGGTATCTAAGACCCCAGTGTCCCTCGTTATGATAAAACAGAGGTACCTACCAAAAATGAACGGAAACCGATGCAAAACGAATGCTCGGGGGCCAAACCGCGAGGTTCGGGGCCCGAAAACCGGCTGTAAGCACCGAAAGTGGCATTCAGCCACGAAGTGGGTATCTAAGACCCCAGTGTCCCTCGAAAGGAGAGTAAATGAGATGCATGCCAAGAACCGGAGGAATCGGAGATGGTTGGGTGGTCCCGAACCGAGGCACACGGCCTGACGGCTCCGAAAACCGGGAACCGGGCTCCGAAACGGGCAAAATGGCCTACGGCCACGAAATGTAGCCCACGGCCACTGAGAGATGATCTGTTAGACCTCTCCCTTCCCTCAGGAAAGAAAACAGAGAAAACCGAGTCCGGTTTGCAAACCGAGGCAAGGCACAAAAGAGAGTTCGGAAGTCCGGAGGCAGGGCGCACGGCCGCGACTCTGAGACTTCTGAACGAGCACAGTATGCAACATCACCGAGCGCTCAATCGGCGACGTCTGAGTCTTAAGGTCGGTCAAAAATGGGGTGTCTACACAGATATGTAATCATGGTGTTTACTTGCCATTTCATATGCACTAAGGTTTAAACTCTCGGAGACTTCTTCTAACCTTCTTGCATGATGGCAAATATGTAATTATGGTGTTTACTTACCATTTGTAATACATTAGGGTTCGAACACCCGGACACTTATTCGGACCCTCTTGCATGATGGCAGATACGTAATTATGGTGTTTAGTTGCTATTTCTCATGCATTTGGGTTCGAACACTAGAACACTTATTCGGACCCTCTTGCATGATGGCAGATACGTCATTGTGGTGTTTATTTGCCATTTCTCATGATGACAGAAATGTAATTATGGTGCTTACTTACCATTTCTCATGCATTAGAGTTCGAACACTCAGACCCTTATTTGGACCCTCTTGCATGATTGCAGATATGTAATTATGGTGTTACTTGTCATTTCTCATGCATTAGGCTTCAAACATTCGGACACTTATTCGAACCCTCTTACATCATGGTCGATATGTAATTTTCATGTTTATTTTCCATTTCTCATGCATTAGAGTTTAAACTCTCGCACACTTATTTCGACTCTCCTGCATGATGGTAGATATGTATTTATGGTGTTTACTTGCCATTTCTCATGCATTAGGGTTTCAACTCTTGGACACTTCTTCAGACCCTCTTGCATGATTTCAGATATGTAATTATGGTGTTTACTTACCATTTCTCACGCATTGGGGTTCGAACACTCGGACACTTATTCGGACCGTCTTGCATGATGGCAGATATGTAATTATGGTGTTTACTTTCCATTTCTCATGGATTTGGGTTCGAACACTCGGACACTTATTCGGACCCTCTTGAATGATGGCAGATTTGTAATTATGGTGTTTACTTGCCATTTCTCATGGATTTGGGTTCGAACACTCGGACACTTATTCGGACCCTCTTGAATGATGGCAGATTTTTAATTATGGTGTTTACTTGCCATTTCTCATGCATTGGGGTTTAAACACTCGGACACTTATTCGGACCCTCTTGCATGATGGCAGATATGTAATTATGGTGTTTACTTACCATTTCTCATGCATTAGGGTTCGAACACTCGAACACTTATTCGGACCCTCTTGCATGATTGCAGATATGTAATTATGGTGTTTACTAACCATTTCTTATGCATTAGGTTTAAAACACTCGGACACTTATTCGGACACTCTTGAATGATGGCATACATGTAATTATGGCGTTACTTACCAGTTCTCATACATTAGGGTACCAACACTCGGACACTTATTCGGACCCTCTTGCATGATGGAAAATATGTAATTATGGTGTTACTTACCATTTATCATGCATTAGGGTTCAAACACTCGGACACTTATTCGGACCCTCTTGAATGATGGAAGATATGTAATTATGGTGTTACTTACCATTTCTCGTCCATTACGGTTCGAACACTCGAAAACTTATTCGGACCCTCTTGCATGAGGGCAGATATGTAAGTATGGTGTTTATTTACCATTTCTCATGCATTCGGGTTCGAACACTCAGACATTTATTCGGAGCCTCTTGCATGATGGCAGATATGTACTTATGGTGTTTACTCGCCATTTCTCATGGATTAGGGTTTAAACTCTCGGACACGTCTTCGGACACTCTTGCACGATGGCAGATATGTAATTATGGTGTTTACTTACGATTTCTCATGCATTAGGGTTCGAGCTCTCGGACACTTATTCGGAGCCTCTTGCATGATGGCAGATATGTACTTATGGTGTTTACTTGCCATTTCTCATGCATTAGGGTTTAAACACTCGGACACTTATTCGGACCCTCTTGCATGATGGCAGATATGTAATTGTGGTGTTTACTTGCCATTTCTCATGCATTTAGGTTCTAACACTCGGGCACTTTTTCGGACCCTCTTGCATGATCGCAGATATGTAATTATGGTGTTCACTTACCATTTCACATGCATTAGGGTTCAAACACTCGGACACTTATTCGGACCCTCTTGCATGATGGCAGATATGTAATTATGGTGTTTACTTACCATTTAACATGCTTTAGGGTTCGAACACTCGGACACTTATTCGGACCTTCTTGCATGATGACAGAGATGTAATTATGGTGTTCACTTACCATTTCTAATGCGTTAAGGTTTAAACCCTCGGACACTTATCCGGACCCTCTTGCATTATGGGAGATATGTAATTTTGGTGTTTACCCGCCACTTCTCTTGCATTAGGGTGGACTCCCGGATTCTTCTTCGTACCCTCTTGCATGATGGTAGATATGTAATTATGGTGTTTACTTACCATTTCTCACGCATTAGGGTTCTAACACTCGGACACTTATTCGGACCCTGTTGCATGATGGCAGATATGTAATTATGGTGTTTACTTGCCATTTCACATGCAGTAAGGGCTAAACTCTCGCAGACTGCTTCGAACCTTTTTGCATGATGGCAGATATGCAATTATGGTGTTTACTTGCCATTTCATATGCAATAAGGTTTAAACTCTCGGAGACTTCTTCGAACCTTCTTGCATGATGGCAGATATGTAATTATGGTGTTTACTTACCATTTCTAATACATTTGGGTTCGAACACTTGGACACTTATTCAGACCCTCTTGCGTGATGGCAGATACGTAATGATGGTGTTTACTTGCCATTTCTCATGCATTTGGGTTGGAACACTTATTCGGACCGTCTTGCATGATGGCAGATACGTAATTATGGTGTTTATTTGTCATTTGTCATGATGGCAGATATGTAATTATGGTGCTTGCTTACCATTTCTCATGCATTAGGGTTCGAACACTCGGACTCTTATTCGGACCCTCTTGCATGATGGCAGATATTTAATTATGGTGTTACTTGCTGTAGACGTCCCCGAACGTCCCGGAAGGGTATCCCCCGTTTTGTTCATTTGGGCTTACTACAGTTCGGACTCAAATTGTCATGGTTCTTAATCTGATCTTGCAAAGTACAATGCAAGACTTACCAAAGGGTCGAAATCCGGCAAATCGTTTTTGAAAACAGATTTTTTTGAAAGAAGTGCCAGACATGGACTGCTTTGCCAGATACAGAGTCACCACCTAAATATTTTTATGGGGGAATTTAGGAAACCCTGACTCATTGCCTAAGGCCACGTGTCCGTCATCACCAAAGTTGCCTCGGCTCGGGAACTTGGGTACGATTGGGGAAGGTCATCTATGAGCACCCCCGCTCACCCGATCAAAGATCGGCCTCTACTAACCATGATATCTAGTTTTGAAAACATTATGTGCTCTTATTCCGGTTGATTAGCTAATCTTACTATGTGATGCGCACAACACACAAGTATAGACTAGATCGCCTAATTTGGAACAAAGCATTGCATATCCGCTCGTTTGAAAGACAGTTTGAAATTTGCTACTCGTAAGTAGGCTAAAACACGGATTTCAACAAGTTGTTCCAACTCAAGCGATCCAACCTTCACCCATAGGCATTCAAGCAGTAAATCAACTAAGCAGTTAGCCTCATGGCAAGCATCCTTTCATGTTAACATTCACACTCATGCGAGATGCTAAAGCATAAACACTCACCAAGTACTCCAAGCCAAAACAAGGAACATGTTAGTAATCAAATGTATGATCCAAATCTGTGTTAAGATGGCTAATGCATCGCAAGCAAAATGCAACTAGAATAGGCTCGGCTAATCTAAAATGGCATATGAGATGCACAGATAACATGTATTCAAGTTAGATTTGAAATACTACACAATTAGTATGATGCGCCGAGCCCGGTGCATGCAATACAGATGAATGAATGCACGCATGCATAGCATAAGGATGCTAATTGAAATATGCCCTAATACTAACCATCAAAAGCAGGTAAGTAAAAGGGAGAAAGACGTGGGGTGGGAAGACATTCACACACACACGCACACTTATTACAAATTCGCCCTCACTCGGAGGAACCAATAGAATAATACAATTTAATCAACTAACAAGCTAATTAAATAGTTACAAACCAATTAATTAGTTAAGCAAATTAACTAAGCTAATAAAGCGATAAAACAGCCTCGGGAAGGGGGTCCAATGCATGCGTGCTCGACTCCGCTCAGAAATCCACCGCCATGCACAAGCTGCCTCTATTTTCACTATTTTATGCCTCTGAAAATTGCACAAGTCCCAAGGAGCACTCTCTGAACACTGTGGGGTACCACCGGCCATGGGAAAGTGGTCATCGACCATTGGTATGGCTATCAGCCAGAGATTTGTAGTCGGCCGGCACTCAATGTGGTCGGTCGGCCATCTATGCCTGCAGAATCCTGTTTTGACAGCAACAGAGGACAAGCAAGGTATGGCAATACATTTCAAAGCAATGTAGGCACCATCACACCCATTTTCATGTTTATGACTCAAAGGGGGATGGTACTCGATTGTCGGGCCACCAATCGCGCATTTCGATGCGTGATGGCCCAAAAAACCAAGTGGGCCATTTCAATGTGGAATGAAATGCACATAAACAAATAACAGGCCCAACCTCTATCACTTGATCAAGAGACAAGGCATGCATGCTCAATGCAATGCAACCTAGGCATGTGAGCTAAGTATGCAACATGAGAATGCCAACAAGCATGTAAACATGCAAACATGTAACAAGTGTGCAAGCTAACAAGCATGCGAAATGCAATGCCAACATGCAAACATGCAAAACATGTAACATGTTAAGCAACCAAAACAAAGAGAAGAATGCATGCCAAATGCACTATCATTTAAGCATGTAACAAGATGTTTATGGGCCAAGTATGTGACAACATGCAAGGCCAATGTACACACAAACATTCATGCACATGAAGTCCAACACTTATGCATCAAATAGAAACTTTTAAGCACACATAAAAGAGGATAAACATGGACAAATGGCAAGCATAGCAAGCTTTGAAAATACATGAGGGATGATGCCAAATCAACCTAACAATGCAAGCAAGGCATGCAACCAAACCCAAGGACTTAAATTATGGCCATGTCACACATGAAGCAAATGACCAAAGGGCCATGGGGACTCAAAACCACCCCAAGGCAGACCAAAACGAGGTCAAAGGCACACCTAGATGGCATCTAAATGGCCTAAGTCTAAAGGCATGCACAAAGGTCCAAACATGGAGCATAAGACACAAGCCTTTTAAAGCATTAAAGGGGCATCAAATGCAAACATACAAGCATACCATAAGGACTGAAATGGTGTTATAAGTGGTGCCAAACCACTAAAACAAGCCAAGTAATGCATGATCAACACTCACACACCCAAGGCTAACAAGCCAAAATGCAAGGTGGCTATACAAAGCATGTTATGGATGGCCAAAACGACTACAAACAGACCTCAAGCACATCAAAACATGCATAAAAGCTTCACAAAGCTAGGCCAAAACAAGTAAGCATAGTAGTCTAAATGCTAAGTACATGTTAAGGCAAATAATGGCATTACAATACAAGTATGCAAGGAAAGCATGGTGTGTCTAAACCAATTAAAAATAGTGCTATATCATGGCAAAATAAGCACAAATACTACTTAAGACATGGCCAACATGAACTTAAACAAGGTGCTCACACATGAGGCTAAAATGACAATTATTGAAGGCAACAAGGAGAGGGGATGGCCCTCTCCTTCTTAGGACCTTAAAGCACCATCCCCACCACTGAAAGACAAGGTGGTCCCGGAGCTCACCAAAATAGCACAAAAATGGGGCCAAACAAGGCCTAAGAGGGGTCAAACAACCCCAAACACCAAAGCAACCTTAAACAGCTATTTTAAGCACTTAAAATCAGAACTTTTATATGTTATAAGTTAAGCTTAAAAAAAGATGCAAGGATGTCTAAAAGCCTATGCAAAAAGGGGGTATTTAAAGGGAAAGTTCTTACCCTTGTAGACCTCTTCGAGAACAATGCTCCAGCAGCCTTCCTTAGGTCTAAACTAGCTCAAAACCTTCAAGAATAACCCTTTGGTTCCTCAGCAACCAAGGTAAGGTGTAGAACTAGGTGTCCTAGTGCAAAACTAAGAACAAAACCCCTTTAAACACACACAAAGAGCAAAAGAGAGGGAGAAATAGAGATAGATATATACACTATTTCTAACCCTAGTCCAGACCGCTGGAACTTTTTTGTAATCCTTGAGGAGGGAAGAGAAGCCCTCCTCTTATAGAGATTCACTCTTGCAAAGCTTACAAAACAAGCCAAGCAAGAGGGAAATCCCTCCATACACGTGTATGGAGGGGGTGCAAAGTGGGTGCCAGCTGTGCCAGCTGGCAAAAATATCTGCCAAAAGCAGATGAATAGTGGTCGACCAACAAAAGTGGCCATTTGACCAACAAAGGTGGCCGGCCGACCACCAAGAGTGCCAACCAGCTATCACCAATGGCCGGTGGCAAGAAAACAAGGCTGGTGGCCTCAAGCCATGGTCGGTGAGGTGTGGGGATGGCCAACAAGCTATTTCCTGCCCTCAGAAGCAAAACAACAAGTGTTCGGTGCAAAACCAAACACAAAACAAGCAAGTTGAGAGATCCTAAGGCAGGGCGCGTAGCCGAGACCTTCGGGAACTCAAAACGAACACAAACATGGATGATCACCGAGTGTTCAAACAGTGACTTCCAAGTTTTGAGGACGGTCAAAAATGGGGTGTCTACACATGCCATTTCTCAAGCATTAGGCTTCGAATACTCGGACACTTATTCGGACCCTCTTACATCATGGTAGATATGTAATTATGATGTTTATTTGCCATTTCCCATGCATTAGAGTTTAAACTCTCGGACACTTATTTGGACCCTCCTGTATGATGGTAGATATGTAATTATGGTGTTTACTTTCCATTTCTCACGCATTAGGGTTTCAACTCTCGGACACTTCTTTCGACCCTCTTGCATGATGGCAGATATGTAATTATGGTGTTTACTAACCATTTCTCACGCATTAGGGTTCGAACACTCGGACACTTATTCGGACCCTCTTGCATGATGACAGATACGTAATTATGGTGTTTACTTGCCATTTCTCATGCATTTGGGTTCGAACACTCGGACACTTATTCGGACCCTCTTGAATGATGGCAGATTTGTAATTATGGTGTTTACTTGCCATTTCTCATGCATTGGGGTTTAAACACTCGGACACTTATTCGGACCCTCTTGCATGATGGCAGATATGTAATTATGGTGCTCAGTTACAATTTCTCATGCATTAGGGTTCGAACACTCGGTCACTTATTCTGACCCTCTTGCATGATGGCAGATATGTAATTATGGTGTTTACTTACCATTTCTCATGCATTAAGTTTCAAACACTCGGATACTTATTCGGACCCTCTTGAATGATGGCATATATGTAATTATGGTGTTACTTACCATTTCTCATACATTAGGGTACCAACACTCGGACACTTATTCGGACCCTCTCGCATGATGGAAGATATGTAATTATGGTGTTACTTACCATTTAACATGCATTAGGCTTCGAACACTCGGACACTTATCCGGACCCTCTTCAATGATGGCAGATATGTAATTATGGTGTTACTTACCATTTCTCGTCCATTAGGATTCGAATACTCGGACACTTATTTGGATCCTCTTACATGAGGGCAGATATGTAATTATGGTGTTTACTTACCATTTCTCATGCATTAGGGTTCGAACACTCGGACATTTATTCGGACCCTCTTGCATGATGGAAGATATGTACTTATGGTGTTTACTCGCCATTTCTCATGCATTAGGGTTTAAACTCTCGGACACTTCTTCGGATCCTCTTGCACGATGGCAGATACGTAATTATGGTATTTACTTACGATTTCTCATGCATTAGGGTTCGAGCTCTCGGACACTTATTCGGACCCTCTTGCATGATGGCAGATATGTACTTATGGTGTTTACTTGCCATTTCTCATGCATTAGGTTTTAAACACTCGGACACTTATTCGGACCCTCTTGCATGATGGCAGAAATGTAATTGTGGTGTTTACTTGCCATTTCTCATGCATTCGGGTTCTAACAGTCGGGCACTTTTTCGAACCTCTTGCATGATGGTAGATATGTAATTATGGTGTTCACTTACCATTTCTCATGCATTAGGGTTCAAACACTCGGACACTTATTCGGACCCTCTTGCGTGATGGCAGATATGTAATTATGGTGTTTACTTACCATTTATCATGCTTTACGGTTCGAACACTCGGACACTTATTCGGACACTCTTACATGATGGCAGATATGTAATTACGGTGTTTACTTACCATTTTTCATGCTTTAAGGTTTAAACACTCGGACATTTATTCGGAACCTCTTCCATGATGGCAGATATGTAATTATGGTGTCTACTGGCCATTTCTCATGCATTAGGGTTTGAACTCCCAGACACTTCTTCGGACCCTCTTGTATAATGGCAGACATGTAATTATGGTGTTTACTTACCATTTCTCACGCATTAGGTTTCTAACACTCGGACACTTATTCGAACCCTTTTGCATGATGGCAGATATGTAATTATGGTGTTTACTTACCATTTCTCATGCATTAGGGTTCGAACACTCGGACACTTATTCGGACCCTCTTACATGATGGCAGATATGTAATTATGGTGTTACTTACCATTTCTTATGCATTAGGCTTCGAACGCACGGACACTTATTCGGAACCTCTTGCATGATGGTAGATATGTAATTATGGTGCTTAGTTGCCATTTCTCATGCATTAGGGTTTAAACTCTCGGACAATTCTTCGGACCCTCTTGCACGATGACAGATAAGTAATTATGGTATTTACTTACGATTTCTCATGCATTAGGGTTCGTGCTCTCAGACACTTATTCGGACCCTCTTGCATGATGGCAGATATGTACTTATGGTGCTTACTTGCCATTTCTCATGCATTAGGGTTTAAACACTCGGACACTTATTCGGACCCTCTTGCATGATGGCAGAAATGTAATTGTGGTGTTTACTTGCCATTTCTCATGCATTCGGGTTCTAACACTCGGCACTTTTCGGACCCTCTTGCATGATGGCAGATATGTAATTATGGTTGTTCACTTACCATTTCTCATGCATTAGGGTTCAAACACTCGGACACTTATTCGGACCCTTGCGTGATGGCAGATATGTAATTATGGTGTTTACTTACCATTATCATGTAGGGTTCGAACACCGCGACACTTAGGCACTCTTACATGATGGCAGATATGTAATTACGGTGTTTACTTACCATTTTTCATGCTTTAAGGTTTAAACACTCGGACATTATTCGGAACCTCTTCCATGATGGCAGATATGTAATTATGGGGTCTACTGGCCATTTCTCATGCATTAGGGTTTGAACTCCCAGACACTTCTTACGGACCTCTTGCATAATGGCAGACATGTAATTATGGTGTTTACTTACATTTCTCACGCATTTGGTTTCTAACACTCGGACACTTATTCGAACCCTTTTGCATGATGGCAGATATGTAATTTGGTGTTACTTACCATTTCTCATGCATTAGGGTTCGAACACTCGGACACTTATTCGGACCCTCTTACATGATGGCAGATATGTAATTATGGTGTTACTTACCATTTCTTATGCATTAGGCTTCGAACGCTCGGACACTTATTCGGAACCTCTTGCATGATGGTAGATATGTAATTATGGTGCTTAGTTGCCATTTCTCATGCATTAGGGTTTAAAGTCTCGAACACTTATTCGGACCCTCCAGCATGATGACAGATGTGAGATCATGGTTTTTAGTCGCCATTTCTCATGCATTAGGGTTTGAACTCTTGGACACTTTTTCGGACCCTCTTGCATGATGGCAGATATGTAATTATGGTGTTTACTTACCATTTCTCATGCGTTAGGGTTCGAACACTCGGACACTTATTCGGACCCTCTATCATGATGGTAGATATGTAATTATGGTGTTACTTACTATTTCTCAAGCATTAGGCTTCGAACAATCGGACACTTATTCGGACCCTCTTGCATGTAGATATGTAATTATGGGGTTTAGTTTCCATTTCTCATGCATTAGGGTTTAAACACTCGAACACTTATTTAGACCCTCCAGCATGATGGCAGATATGAGATCATGGTGTTTACTTGCCATTTCTTACGCATTAGGGCTTCAACTCTCGGACACTTCATCGGACCCTCTTGCATGGTGGCAGATATGTATTTATGGTCTTTACTTACCATTTCCCACGCAGTAGGGTTTGAACACTTGGACACTTATTCGCACCCTCTTGCATGATGGCAGATACGCAATTATGGGGTTAACTTGCCATTTCTCATGCATTTGGGTTCGAACTCTCAGACACTTATTCGAGCCCTTTTGAATGATGGCAGATATGTAATTATGGTGTTTACTTTCCATTTCTCATGCATTAGGGTTCAAACACTCGGACACTTATTCGGACCCTCTTGCATGATGGCACATATGTAATTATGGTTTTACTTACCATTTCTCATGCATTAGTGTTCGAACACTCGGACACTTATTCGGACCCTCTTGGATGAAGACAGATTTGTAATTATGGTGTTTACTTACCATTTCTCACGCATTAGGGTTCAATCACTCGGACATTTATTCGGACACTCTTCCGTAATGGCAGATATGTAATTGTCGCGTTTGCTTGCAATTTCTAATGCATTAGAGTTTAAACTCACGGACAGTTCTCCGGACCTTGTTGCATGATGATAGATATGTAATTTTGCTGTTTACTCACGATTTCTCATGCAGTAGGGTTCGAATACTCGGACACATATTTGGACCCTCTTGCATGATGGCGGATACGTAATTATGGTGTTCACTTGCCAATTCTCATTCATTTGGGTTCGAACACTCGGACACATATTCAGGCCATCATGCATGATGGCCGATATGTAATTATGGCATTTATTTGCCAATTCTCATGCATTAGGGTTTAAACACTCGGACACTTATTCGGACCCCTTTGCACGATGACAGATATGTAATTCTGGAGTTACTTACCATTTCTCATGCATTAGGGTTTGAACACTCAGACACTTATTCAGACCCTCTTGCATGGTGGCAGATATGTAATTATGTTGTTTACTTACCATTTCTCATGCATTAGGCTTCGAACACTCGGACACTGATTCAGACAATCTTGCATGATGGTAGATATGAAATTATGGTGTTAATTTCCCATTTCCAATGCATTAAGGTTTAAACACTCGGACACTTATTCGGATCCTCCCGCATAATGGCAGGTATGTAATTATGGTGTTTACTTGCCATTTCTCATGCGTTGGGGTTTAAACTCTCGGACAATTATTGGGACCCTCTTGAATGACGGCAGATATATAATTATGGTGTTTAATTGCCATTTCTCCTGCATTATGGTTCAAACACTCGGACACTTATTTGGACCCTCTTGCATGATGGCAGATATGTAATTATGGTGTTACTTACCATTTCTCTTGCATTACTGTTCGAACACTTGGACACTTATTCAGACCCTCTTGGATGATGGTAGATATGTAATTATGGTGTTTATTTCCCAATTCTCATGCATTAGGGTTCGAACACTCGGACACTTATTCAAACTCTCTTGCGCGATGGCAGATATGTAATTGTCGTGTTTACTAGCCATTTCTCATGCATCAGGATTTAAACTCACGGACACTACTTCGGACCTTGTTGCATGATGGCAGATATGTAATTATGGTGTTTACTTACGATTTCTCATGCATTAGGGATCGAACGATCGGACACTTATTCGGACCCTCTTGCATGATGGCAGATATGTAATTATGGTGTTTATTTGCCATTTCTCATCCATTAGGGTTTAAACACTCGGACACTTATTCGGACCCTCTTGCACGATGGCAGATATGTAATTCTGGTGTTTACTTACCGTTTCTCATGCATTAGGGTTCGAACACTCGGACACTTATTCAGACCCTCTTCCATGATGGCAGATATGTAATTGTGGTGTTTACTTACCATTTCTCATGCATTAGGGTTCGAACACTCGGACACTTATTCGGACCCTCTTGCATGATGGCAGATACGTAATTATGGTGTTCACTTGCCATTTCTCATGCATTTGGGTTCGAACACTCGGACACTTATTCGGACCATCATGCATGATGGCCGATATGTAATTATGGCGTTTATTTGCCATTTCTCATGCATTAGGGTTTAAACACTCGGACACTTATTCGGACCCTCTTGCACGATGACAGATATGTAATTCTGGAGTTTACTTACCGTTTCTCATGCATTAGGGTTTGAACACTTGGACACTTATTTAGACCCTCTTGCATGGTTGCAGATATGTAATTATGGTGTTTACTTACCATTTCTCATGCATTGGGCTTCGAGCATTAGGGCACTTATTCAAACCCTCTTGCATGATGGTAGATATGAAATTATGGTGTTTATTTGCCATTTCCAATGCATTAAGGTTTAAACACTCAAACACTTATTCGGATCCTCCCGCATAACGGCAGGTATGTAATTATGGTGTTTACTTGCCATTTCTCACGCATTGGGGTTTATACTCTCGGACAATTATTCGGACCCTCTTGAATGATAGCAGATATGTAATTATGGTGTTTACTTGCCATTTCTCCTGCATTATGGTTCAAACACTCGGACACTTATTTGGACCCTCTTGCATGATGGTAGATATGTAATTATGGTGTTACTTACCATTTCTCTTGCGTTAGTGTTCAAACTGTCGGACACTTATTCGGACCCTCTTGGATGATGGTAGATATGTAATTATGGTGTTTATTTCCCATTTCTCATGCATTAGGGTTCGAACACTCGGACACTTATTCAGACTCTCTTGCACGATGGCAGGTTTACTAGCCATTTCCCATGCATCAGGATTTAAACTCACGGACACTACTTCAGACTTTGTTGTATGATGGCAGATATGTAATTATGGTGTTTACTTACGATTTCTCATGCATTAGGGATCGAACGATCGGACACTTATTCGGACCCTCTTGCACGATGACAGATATGTAATTCTGGAGTTTACTTACCGTTTCTCATGCATTAGGGTTTGAACACTCGGACACTTATTCAGACCCTCTTGCATGGTGGCAGATATGTAATTATGATGTTTACTTACCATTTCTCATGCATTAGGCTTCGAACACTCGGACACTTATTCGGACCCTCTTGCATTATGGCAGATATGTAATTATGGTGTTACTTACCATTTCTCATGCATTTGGGTTCGAACACTCGGACACTTATTCGGACCATCATACATGATGGCCGATATGTAATTATGGTGTTTATTTGCCATTTCTCATGCATTAGGGTTTAAACACTCGGACACTTTTTCGGACCCTCTTGCACGATGACAGATATGTGATTCTGGAGCTTACTTACCGTTTCCCATGCATTAGGGTTTGAACACTCAAACACTTATTCAGACCCTCTTGCATGGTGGCAGATATGTAATTATGGTGTTTACTTGCCATTTCGGATGCATTAGGCTTCGAACACTCGGACACTTATTCGGACCCTCTTGCATGATGGTAGATATGAAATTTTGGTGTTTATTTTCCATTTCCAATGCATTAAGGTTTAAACACTCAGACACTTATTCGGATCCTCCCGCATAACGGCAGGCATGTAATTATGGTGTTTACTCGCCATTTCTCATGCATTGGGGTTTAAACTCTCGGACAATTATTCGGACCCTCTTGAATGATAGCAGATATGTAATTATGGTGTTTACTTGCCATTTCTCCTGCATTATGGTTCAAACACTCGGACACTTATTTGGACCCTCTTGCATGATGGTAGATATGTAATTATGGTGCTACTTACCATATCTCTTGCATTAGTGCTTGAACACTCGGACACTTATTCTGACCCTCTTCGATGATGGCAGATATGTAATTATGGTGTTTATTTCCCATTTCTCATGGATTAGGGTTCGAACACTCGGACACTTATTCAGACCCTTTTGCACGATGGCAGGTTTACTAGTCATTTCTCATGCATCAGGATTTAAACTCACGGACACTACTTCGGACCTTGTTGTATGATGGTAGATGTGTAATTATGGTGTTTACTTACGATTTCTCACGCATTAGGGATCGAACGATCGGACACTTATTCGGACCCTCTTGCAAAATGGCAGATATGTAATTATGGTGTTTATTGGCCATTTCTCATGCATTAAGGCTTAAACGCTCGGACACTTATTCGGACCCTCTTGCACGATGCAGAGATGTAATTCTGGTGTTTACTTACCGTTTCTCATACATTAGGGTTCGAACACTTGGACACTTATTCTGACCCTCTTCCATAGTGGGAGATATGTAATTGTGGTGTTTACTTACCATTTCTCATGCATTAGGGTTCGAACACTCGGACACTTATTCGGACCCCTTGCATGATGGCAGATACGTAATTATGGTGTTCACTTGCCATTTCTCATGCATTTGGGTTCGAACACTCGGACACTTATTCGGACCATCATGCATGATGGCCGATATGTAATTACGGAGTTTATTTTCCATTTCTCATGCATTGGGGTCTAAACACTCGGACACTTATTCGGACCCTCTTGCACGATGACAGATATGTAGTTCTTGAGCTTACTTATCGTTTCTCATGCATTAGGGTTTGAACACTCGGACACTTATTCAGACCCTCTTGCATGGTGGTAGATATGTAATTATGGTGTTTACTTACCGTTTCTCATGCATTAGGCTTCGAACAATCGGACACTTATTCGGACCCTCTTGCATGATGGCAAATATGTAATTATGGTGTTCCTTACCATTTCTTATGCATTAGGCTTTGAACACTTGGACACTTATTCGGACCCTCTTGCTTGATGGTAGATATGAAATTATGGTGTTTATTTGCCATTTCCAATGCATTAAGGTTTAAACACTCAGACACTTATTCGGATCCTCCCGCATAACGGCAGGCATGTAATTATGGTGTTTACGTGCCATTTCTCATGTATTGGGGTTTAAACTCTCGGACAATTATTCGGAACCTCTTGAATGATGGCAGATATATAATTATGGTGTTTATTTGCCATTTCTCCTGCATTATAGTTCAAACACTCGGACACATATTTCGACCCTCTTGCGTGATAGCAGATATGTAATTATGGTGTTTATTGGCCATTTCTCATCCATTAGGGTTTAAACACTCAGACACTTATTCGGACCCTCTTGCCGATGACAGATATGTAATTCTGGTGTTTACTTACCGTTTCTCATACATCAGGGTTCGAACACTCGAACACTTGTTCAGACCCTCTTTCATAATGGCAGATATGTAATTGTGGTGTTTACTTACCATTTCTCATGCATTAGGGTTCGAACACTCGGACACTTATTCGGACCCTCTTGCATGATGGCAGATACGTAATTCTGGTGTTCACTTGCCATTTCTCATGCATTTGGGTTCGAACACACATACACTTATTCGGACCATCATGCATGATGGCCGATATGTAATTATGGCGTTTATTTGCCATTTCTCATGCATTAGGGTTGAAACACTCGGACACTTATTCGGGCCCTCTTGCACGATGACAAATATGTAATTCTGGAGTTTACTTACCGTTTCTCATGCATTAGGGTTTGAACACTCGGACACTTATTCAGACCCTCTTGCATCATGGCAGATATGTAATTATGGTGTTTACTTACCATTTCTCATGCATCGGGTTTCAAACACTAGAACACTTATTCGGACCCTCTTGCATGATGGCAGATATGTAATTATGGTGTTAGTTACCATTTCTCATGCATTAGGCGTTGAACGCTCGGACACTTATTCGGACCCTCTTGCGTGATGGTAGATATGAAATTATGGTGTTTACTTGCCATTTCCAATGCATTAAGGTTTAAACACTCAGACACTTATTCGGATCCTCCGGCATAACGGCAGGTAGGTAATTATGGTGTTTACTTGCCATTTCTCATGCATTGGGGTTTAAACTCTCGGACAATTAATCGGACCCTCTTGAATGATGGCAGATTGTAATTATGGTGTTTACTTGCCATTTCTCACGCATTAGGGTTCGAACACTCGGATAATTATTCGGACCCTCTTGCATGATGGCAGATATGTAATTATGGTGTTTACTTACCATTTCTCACGCATTGGGGTTCTAACACTCGGACACTTATTCAGACCCTTTTGCATGACGCAGATATACAATTATGGTGTTTACTTGCCATTTCTCATGCATTTGGGTTTAAACACTAAGACACTTATTCGGACCTTTTTGCATGATGGCAGATATGTAATTATGGTGTTTACTTACCAATTCTCATGCATTAGGGTTCTAACACTGGGACACTTATTCGGACCCTCTTCAGTGATGGCTGATATTTAATTATGGTGTCACTTTCCATTTCTCATGCATTAGGGTTTAAACACTCGGACACTTATTCGGACGCTATTCCACGATGGCTGACATGTTATTATGGTCTTTACTTGCCATTTCTCTTGCAATACGGTTTAAACACTCGGACACTTATTCGGACCCTCTTGCGTGGTTGCTGATATGTAATTATGGTGTTTATTTCCCATTTCTCATGCATTAGGGTTCGAACACTCGGACACTTATTCAGACCCTCTTGCAAGATGGCAAATATGTAATTGTCGTGTTTACTAGCCATTTCTCATGCATCAGGATTTAAACTCACGGAAACTACTTCGGACCTTGTTGTACGACGGCGGATATGTAATTATGGTGTTTACTTACGATTTCTCGTGCATTAGGGATCGAACGATCGGACACTTATTCGGACCGTCTTGCATGATGGCAGATATGTAATTATCGTGTTTATTTTCCATTTCTCATGCATTAGGGTTTAGACACTCGGACACTTATTCTGACCCTCTTGCATGATGGCAAATATGTAATTCTGGTGTTTACTTACCGTTTCTCATGCATTAGGGGTCAAACACTCGGACACTTAGTCAAACCCTCTTCCATGATGGCAGATATGTAATTTTGGTGTTTACTTACCATTTCTCATGCATTAGGGTTCAACACTCGGACACTTATTCGGACCCTCTTGCATGATCGTCGATATGAAATTATGGTGTTTGTTTGCCAATTCCAATGCATTAAGGTTTAAACACTCAGACACTTATTCGGATCCTCCGGCATAACGGCGGGTAGGTAATTATGGTGTTTACTTGCTATTTCTCACGCATTGCGGTTTAAACTCTCAGACAATTATTCGGACCCTCCTGAATGATGGCAGATATGTAATTATGGTGTTTACTTGCCATTTCTCACGCATTAGGGTTCTAACTCTCGGACAATTATTCGGAGCCTCTTGCATGATGGCAGATATGTAATTATGGTGTTTACTAGCCATTTCTCACGCATTGGGTTTCAAACACTCGGACACTTATTCAGACCCTTTTGCATGACGGCAGATATATAATTATGGTGTTTACTTGCCATTTCTCATGCATTTCGGTTAAACACTCAGGCACTTATTCGGACCCTCTTGCATGATGGCAGATATGTAATTATGGTGTTTACTTACCAATTCTCATGCATTAGGGTTCTAACACTCGGACACTTATTCGGACCCTCTTGAGTGATGGCAGATATTTAATTATGGTGTCACTTTCCATTTCTCATGCATTAGGGTTTAAACACTCGGACACTTATTCAGACCCTATTCCACGATGGCTGATATGTTATTAGGGTGTTTACTTGCCATTTCTCATGCATTACGGTTTAAACACTCGGACACTTATTCGGACCCTCTTGCATGATTGCTGATATGTAATTATGGTGTTTCTTTCCCATTTCTAATGCATTAGGGTTCGAACACTCGGACACTTTTTCAGACCCTCTTGCACGATGGCAGATATGTAATTGTCGTGTTTACTAGCCATTTCTCATGCATCAGGATTTAAACTCACAGACACTACATCGGACCTTGTTGTACGATGGCGGATATGTAATTATGGTATTTACTTACGATTTCTCATGCATTAGGGATCGAACGATCGGACACTTATTCGGACCCTCTTGCATGATGGCAGATATGTAATTATCGTGTTTATTTTCCATTTCTCACGCATTAGGGTTTAAACACTCAGACACTTATTCTGACCCTCTTGCACGATGGCAGATATGTAATTCTGGTGTTTACTTACCGTTTCTCATGCATTACGGTTCGAACACTCGGACACTTATTCAGACCCTCTTCCATGATGGCAGATATGTAATTTTGGTGTTTACTTACCATTTCTCATGCATTAGGGTTCAACACTCGGACACTTATTCGGACCCTCTTGCATGATGGTAGATATGTAATTATGGTGTTCACTTTCCATTTCTCAAGCATTAGCGTTCTAACACTCGGACACTTATTCGGACCGTCTTGAATGATGGCAGATATATAATTATGGTGTTTACTTGCCATTCCTCATGCATTAGGGTTCGAACACTCGGACACATATTCGGACCTTCATGCTTGATGGCAGATCTGTAATTATGGTGTTTACTTACCATTTCTCATGCATTAGGGTTCAAACACTCGGACACGTATTCGGACCCTCTTGCATGATGGCAAATATGTAATTGTGGTGTTTGCTTACCGTTTCTCATGCTTTAGGGTTCGAACACTCGGACACTTATTCGGACCCTCTTGCATGATGGCATATATGTAATTATGGTGTTTACTTCCCATTTCTCATGCATTTGGCTTTGAACGCTCGGATAGTTCTTCGTACCCTCTTGCATGATGCAGGATATGTAATTCTGGTGTTTACTTACCATTTCTCATGCATTAGGGTTCAAACACTCGGACAATTACTCGGAGCCTCTTGCATGATGGTAGATATGTAATTATGGTGTTTACTTACCATTTCTCACGCATTAGGGTTCTAACACTCTGACAATTATTCGGAGCCTCTTGCATGATGGCAGATATGTAATTATGGTGTTTACTTACCATTTCTCACGCATTGGGGTTCTAACACTC
>JAPPVO010004124.1:0-10845 GCA_030407325.1 Camellia japonica | reverse complement strand
TCTTCTGTGCGAGGCACTAAGATTCAAGCAAGAATTGTATCCTTTTTGTATCCTTTTGTCTTTCGTAAAATTCAAAAGTTGCCCCGTGTGCGTCGCATGCATCCATCCTTTTTGTCTGTTGCGTCGCAACGCGCCGTCTTGCACGTCCCTTGTGACTTGCATCTTTTCCATTCAAACGAGGTACGTGTGCCTCGTTTTGCATCTCATTTTCAAATGAGGTACGTGTGCCTCATTTTGCATTCCATTACATCTCGAGGTACGCGTGCCTCGTCTTGCATCATCCTTCATTTGCATTTCATCTTGATCCACGTGCGGTGTACTACCTCACGTGCTTCATTTGCATTTCATCTTGATCCACGTGCGGTGTACTACCTCACGTGTTTCATTTGCATTTCATCTTGATCCACGTGCGGTGTACTACCTCACGTGCTTCATTCGCATTTCATCTTGATCCACGTGCGGTGTACTACCTCACGTGTTTCATTTGCATTTCATCTTGATCCACGTGCGGTGTACTACCTCACGTGCTTCATTTGCATTTCATCTTGATCCACGTGCGGTGTACTACCTCACGTGCTTCATTTGCATTTCATCTTGATCCACGTGCGGTGTACTACCTCACGTGTTCATTTGCATTTCATCTTGATCCACGTGCGGTGTACTACCTCACGTGCTTCATTTGCATTTCATCTTGATCCACGTGCGGTGTACTACCTCACGTGCTTCATTTGCATTTCATCTTGATCCACGTGCGGTGTACTACCTCACGTGCTTCATTTGCATTTCATCTTGATCCACGTGCGGTGTACTACCTCACGTGCTTCATTTGCATTTCATCTTGATCCACGTGCGGTGTACTACCTCACGTGTTTCATTTGCATTTCATCTTGAGTCACGTGCGGTGTACTACCTCACGTGCTTCATTTGCATTTCATCTTGATCCACGTGCGGTGTACTACCTCACGTGTTTCATTTGCATTTCATCTTGAGTCACGTGCGGTGTACTACCTCACGTGCTTCATTTGCATTTCATCTTGATCCACGCGCGGTGTACTACCTCACGTGTTTCATTTGCATTTCATCTTGATCCACGCGCGGTGTACTACCTCACGTGTTTCATTTGCATTTCATCTTGGTCCACGTGCAGTGTACTACCTCACGTGCATCATTTTGCATTCCAGTGAGGTACGCGTGCCCCGCTTTGCGTTCCACCTTGCATTACCTCTTTACGGTCCGGCGTGACCTTAAACACGCACGGTCTAGGAGACCTTAAATCCTCGGGAGGTGTAAGACCTTCAGTGCATTAAAGTGCACACCTCATTGCATTTGGCATACATCGCATCGCGCCGAGTGCGCACCCCATTTGCACTTCATTTTCCATCCTTATGAGGCACGCATGTCTCATTTGCCCTATCGTGTGTCGCATTATGCAAATTGCCCCAACGAGGGTCCGGCGGGACCGAAAACACGCACGGTCTGGCGAGACCTTAAACCCGCTCATTTGCATTGTTATGCATCTCAAAAGCCGTGCGCTGGCACGCATTTCGAGCATCATGCATCATGTGCATCTCAATGCATACGCTGCGCATCCCGGTCTAGGAGACCTTAAATCCTCTGAAGGTGCAATTCCTTTGGTGTTCGTCGCGCCCGAACGACTTTCGGTGGTCTGGTAAAGCCACCTGCCTGTTTTGCGGTAAGTTCCTAGAAGACCAACTGGGACGGTGAAAACTAGAGTTTGAATGGCTTATGCCTAGAACGCAAAGGTTCGGGATCTCCGAGACTAAAGTCTGGTTTAAATACCCAGGGGTGTACCCTCGGCTTGAAATCTGTATGGAAACCCCATAGGTTGAGGCGGCATGTCCACGCCTCGATTCTGGATATTGAACCAACCTAGTATATCGCCCTGTTGGTAAGATAGGGAAAGCTGCAATCGTAGCCGTTGCATCATCATGCATTATCATGCATCATTTGTAAATATTACATTGCATTTCAAAAAAAAAAAAAAAACAAACAAGTCACAACGCATGCATGTGTCATGCATTTCATTGTAGTATAGTGCATTTGTCATGCATTCACTGTAGCTTGCATGCATTTCATTGCATCACCTCCATCTATGGCTTGCGCCCTTCCTTGTTGAGCTTGGTCTGGTATGTGCCCATATTTTTCGTGCCAAAACACAGTTGTCGAGCTTTTGTGTCCGAGCCTTGAGGGTAGCGGCACCGCTTCTGTGTTAGATACGGTTTGTATGAGTGCATGCCTTTCCTAGGCAAGATTTGGTTTGGCCCGCGTGCCATATCCCTTGTATCCATATCCATTTCACTGTAGCTTGCATGCATTTCATTGCATCACCTCCATCTATGGCTTGCGTCCTTCCTTGTTGAGCTTGGTCTGGTATGTGCCCATATTTTTCGTGCCAAAACACAGTTGTCGAGCTTTTGTGTCCGAGCCTTGAGGGTAGCGGCACCGCTTCTGTGTTAGATACGGTTTGTATGTGTGCATGCCTTTCCTAGGCAAGATTTGGTTTGGCCCGCGTGCCATATCCCTTGTATCCATATCCATTGCACTGTAATTTGCATGCATTTCATTGCATCACCTCCATCTATGGCTTGCGCCCTTCCTTGTTGAGCTTGGTCTGGCATGTGCCCGTATTTTTCGTGTCAAAACACAGTTGTCGAGCTTTTGTGTCCGAGCCTTGAGGGTAGCGGCACCGCTTCTGTGTTAGATACGGTTCGTATGTGTACATGCCTTTCCTAGGCAAGATTTGGTTTGGCCCGCGTGCCATATCCATTGTATCCATTTCCATCACATTGTAGTGTAATTGTTGCATCCGGCATTAGGATCATTATTCCCTCATCAGCGGGTCGTTTCCCCACTTATGTCATTCCACCCAATACTCGTTCTTGTGTCCGTGCGAAGTACTCGTAGATCAGACATCGTTCTATGGGAGACGGACTTGTCACCTCCATCAATGTAATAACCCGACCCTCACACATGATTCCTGTTATATTTTCAGCCCTCGATTAGCATTCTTAAATGTTTATTTCAAAAGTCCATGAAAAGTTTGAAGAAACAAGTGAAACTTATGTTTAAGATGACTATCTGTTCTTTAAGGAAATTATCTGTTCCCATTAGAAACATTAAGTTAGAAATTGGAAGCCTTAACAGCTTAATTATCTGAAATGGATAAGATATTTGTAATCAGCATGATTTTTAAGTAATATTAAGTACGTTCGTGAAATTTTAATTTTGGGACGATTAAACGATTCATTTTCGTCTTATTAGCCCTAGTAGAGATATATATTTATGTTGAACTTGGGTTTAAGGCAAAAACACTTAGTTTAAGAGAAGAAGGAGAGAGGGAGACAAGGAAGAAGGAAGAGAGCCTAAGGTCTAAAGTAAGTTTGATTTCTTAGTTTAATTCTCTTCTTAATTTCAAGTTGGGATTATTTTCATGAGCATAAGATTGTTTATCTATATTTTGTGTGTATGTGAAGTTAGGAGCCATAAAGATGACTTTACATTTTTGAACCTTCATTTTGTCCTAAGTAATTGAGTGAAGAGTAAGGGTTTAATTCACTTTAATTTGGATTACATTATGATGTTATACAAGTTAATTGTGTGTTTTTGAATCAAGGTGTACCATGTAAAAGGTTCAATTTAAGCCCCCTAAGATACCCCAAGAAAACCACCATTTTCAGCAAAATTTCGGACTGAATTGCAGAATCGCCGCACGTGCGGGAGTTATGGCCGCACGTGCGGGAGCCCATCGCCGCACGTGCGGGGGTTGTGGCCGCACGTGCGGGAGAAGAGGAAAAAATGGAGCTTCTGTTCTGCCTAAAAGGCACGTGCGGGACGCACGTGCGGGACCAACCGCCGCACGTGCGGGAGTCCTAGCCGCACGTGCGGGACATGCAGAAAAAGACGGGTTGCTCCGTTTTACGTGTAGAACCCTCTAATAATGTCGGAATATGTATTTGATGTCTTTTTGATATGTATTAATTCATTCGAAATGAAGCGAAACGAAGTAAAACGAAATGTAATTTGATATGTGATTGAGATAAACTAAAGAGTGAGTTTTCAATGTGTGCAGGACACACTACGAGTGGAACAGGCACGTCATCCCAACACTGTGAGTAGTAGTACTTATGTACATGTTATGCACTTATGTTAATACGTTGAAGCAAGTAAAGCGACTCTATTAATGTATTCGAGCATGTTATATATTGTTGCTACAATTTAAGATATGTGAAAGGCATGAAAAGAAGAAAGACTTTCAAGGGCCTACGTGCCAACATGTTTACAAAGGCTTTACGCCACTTTCAAGGGCCTACGTGCCAACATGTTTACAAGGGCTTTACGCCACTTTCAAGGGCCTTTGTGCCAACGTGTTTACATGGGCTTCGTGCCACGGGCTTCGTGCCACTTTCAAAGGCCATGGTGCCAACAACTTTCAAGGGCCATAGTGCCACTCTCAAAGCCATCAAGTTTATGTACAAGATTAAGTTTCAAGCTGTTGTGTGTATGTTGCAGAAGCAGACTAATGTGTTGTTACATTATCTATTTAAGTTAAGTAATGTTGTATTTATGCACTACTATTCACTGAGCTTAGCTCACTCTCAATTTTATCTGTTTCTGTAGGTCATCCACCAGGCGGTCAATCCTAGCTCAGGACGCCGCTTCTTTTGCTCAACCTTACGTATCCAGGCACTATACCAAGCCACTCATTTTGGTGAACTGTAAAGATATTAGTACTTGTTTAGTGCCACCACCTAAGGTTGTTGTATATAACTCTCATGTGGTTTTGTTTACGCCCAATCATAGGGCTGGGACTGTAAATGCTTGTGCATGTAATTAATGTTCAAGGCTTCAGCTTTTACTATGTCTGTTGTTGGTAGAATATTACAATGCATGAGATCCTGGCATGATAGAAATCGCTCAATGGTGTTTGTTGTATCTTTTTATATGTTGAGTTATGCTTCCGATAAGGCCCCTTAACTTTATTCTCTAGGTTATATGCCTAGTTACGAGTAGGTCATGCCCAAACTTTTTGGGGCAGGTTTGGGGCGTGACAATCAATCTATCTGACATTCGTGTGGTTTCGAACCGCTCATGATCGAATCATGATTCAAATGCCCTGCACGTAGTTTGCATCGCATATAGTTTCAATCGCATTGCATTATCATTTGCATTATTCATACATAGTTTTGTATATATTGCATATTGTTTAGCATTCGCATTGCATATGTCATGCATGTTGCTAACAATATTGTACCTGTTAAGTTTGCTTTCTTTTCAGGCGCGATATTGTATGTACGGTTCATTTACCGCTGGTGGAACCAAGCGAGCCGCACAGGTATTGTATCTCCCGAGTGAGACGTTCTGAGAATTGCATAATTCTCTTACATCCTTTCTGCATTGTGATGTAGACTGTTGCATGTTAGCTTATAACTGTCGCATGTATTGCTTCATTACAGCTTTCTTTGCATGATCATAAGTTATGCTCGGCTTCTTGCATTGTCAGTTGCATTTTGCCCCCGCCTACGGGTGCATATCTTATCTTTGGCATGTGTGCCTGTGCATGAACTACGCTGGTTTGATTCCCTAAGGGATACGTAGGCAGCTTGCGAGTTCAACCATTTGCGCTTTGTATGTCTGTCCAAGTCTTCGGCCTTGTCAAAAATGGGTCGTCTCTGGGCTTTGACATTCACTCCCGTCATTCTTATGACTTTCGAGTTCTGTCAAAGAGGGGCAACTGTAGACACCCCGTTTTTGACCGTCCTCAAGACTTGGACGTCACCGTTGGAACACTCGGTGATTATCCATGTTTGTGTTCGTTTGGAGTTCCCGGAGTTCTCGGCTACGCGCGCCGTGCCTCAGGACCTCCAGACTCGACCGTTTGTGTTTGGTTTTGCACCAAACACTTGTGTTTTGCCTTGGGAGGGCAGGGAATGCTTTGTGAGGCATCCCTACACACCACCGGCTGGGGCTAGAGGCCACCGGCTGGCTGGAGTTGCCACCGGCACTATATTGTGCCGGTCGGCACTATTTTGTGCCGGTCGGCACTAATTTTGTCAAAATAACATTTTTTGCCGGCCGAGCACTGTTCAGCTGCTTTCTGAGATATTTTCAGACAACTGTTTAGCTCTTGTTTCCCCTCCATACACGTGTATGGAGGGATGAGCCCTTGGATGACTTAGTTTGTAAGTCTTTGTTGCCTATAAGAGAGAAGGCTCTTCTCTTGGCTCAAGGTTGGAAAAGGTGAACAAAATTCAGAGGGTTAGACATAGGAGAAGCTCTGGTTTAGGGTTTGGAGTTCTATATCTATCATATATCTCTCTTTCTCCTTAGAGCTTAGTGTGTGTGTATTGTCATAATATTGCACATAAACACCTAGTGTCTCACCTTCCTCTTGCAACTGAGATCCTTAAGGCTTGTTCTTGAAGTTCTTGACTGGTTTTGAGCTCAAGGACCCATCCACTCCAACCTTTGTGAAGGTGGTCTTCAAGGGTAAGAAACTTGCTTTATTTACCCCATTTTTGCACCCTCTTTTTGCTTGCTTTAAAACAGTTTTTGTGCTTAGTGATCAACACATAAAAGTTCTGTTTTTTAAGCCTCTTTATTGTTTATTAAGAGTGCTTAGTGGTTTGAGCAAGTTTGACCACCCTTAGGCCTTGAAAAGGCCACTTTTTGTGCCATTTTGTGAGAAATCCGAGACTTTGGTCTTAGGATCTTTTCACCACTGAAATCTTGAGGGATTTCAGTGGTGAAGAGCATGCCTTAGAGTCCCAAGAAGGAGAGGGCCACCCCCTCTCCTTGATGTCCTTGAAAAGGGCAAATTTTGGCTTCCAAAGGAGCTTCATGCTTGAGTGTGTGTTAAGCATGTTTGACTTGTTTTCCATGCTTATATTGCCATGTTATAACATGATTTCAAGTTAGTTTAGGTCCCTTATGCATGCTTAGCATAGTTGCCTTGTAATGTCTCTTTGATGCCTTAACATGTCTAGGTTGCATGCCTTTGTTTTGAACATGTTTTAGGCCTAGATCCATGAAGCTTGTGTGCTTATTTTGCCATGATTTAACTCTGTCCATAGCCATTTGGGTCGATCCTATCATGCATTATATAGCTCCTTTGCATTTGGCTTGTTGGCCTTGAGAGTATGAGTGTGTAGCATGCCATGCTTGCACCATTTTCAATGATTCGGAACCATCTAACATGCCATTTCAGGTCTTATGATGTGTTTGTTTGATTGCCTTACATGCCTCTTTAATGCTTTGAGAGTATGTATTAAATACTCCATGTTTTGGTCATGTTGCATGCCTTTGTACTTGAGCCTCTTAGATGTCATCTAGGTGCTCCTTAGGCTTTGTCTAGGTCTACTTGTGACCTGTTTTGAGTCCCTTTAGCTTTGTGAAGCTTGATAGACTTGGCCTTGGTTGAAGCCTTCATGGCTTGTTTCAAGACTTGGGCCATTTGTTGCATATTTGGCTTGCTTTATTGCATGATTTGGCCTCATGTTTTGCATGAATTTCAGAGTTTTCCATGCATGCTTTTAGCCCATGTTTGGCCTCTTCAAGTGTGCTTGAATGTCGCTTGTTTATGCCTTGAGTTGGTACCTTAACATGTGTATGTATGCATGTGTGTTTGGCCCTCATAACTTAGCATGTGGCTACTGATTTTGGGCTTTTTAGAGCTGCCCAATTCATGTTTAAGTCCATCTTTCAATTAGTTTGCATGCTTGCCTTGTATGCTTACTTACATGTTTGCATTGTATTGCCATGTTGCATGTTAGTTGCCATGCTTAGGGTTGCATCATGTTGACATGCATGTTAGGCCTCTTGAAGTAAAGTATGATAGAGGTTTGGCACCCTTGTTTGCTTGTTTGCATTGCATGCATTTGAAATCAAAGTTGCACTCTTGATTCTTTGGGCCATCATGCATGGAAATGCGTGATTGGTGGTCCGGGAATCGAGGCACATCCCCCCCTTGAGTCAATAACATGATAGGGAGTGTGTTTGGTGCATACATGCCTTGAATTGCATTGCCATGCAAGTTTTGCCCTCTGCTGCTGTGAGTTGCAGGTTCTGCAGGTGTTAAGTGCCGACCGGCAGTGAATTGGCAGCCGATAGCTTCAATCAGTGCCGGTGGCCACATCCTTCAGCCGGTGGTGTTCTACCCCAGCCGGTGGTACTCCCCAGTGCCCTGAGAGGCACTCCTGGGATTTTGGTAATTTTCTGAGGAGGATAGCAGGGAAAACAGAGGCACACTTGCATGACAGTGCGATTCCGAGCCAATCCCGAACACGCGCTGCATCCGGCCCTCATCCCGAGGCGGTTTAATGCTTAATTAGATTAATTATTTGTCTAATTAATTTAGTGAGTTTGTAATAATTAATTAGCTTGCGTAGTTAATTATTTGTATTATTATTTCGGTCCCTCCGAGCGAGGGCCAAAAGTGTAATAAGTGTGTGTGAGTGGATGTATGTCTTCCAACCCCCACTTCTTTCTATCCCTTTTATTTACCTGCTTACAATGGTAGATTAGGGCATGTTCAGTTAGCATACCTTATGCAATGCATGTGTGCATTCATGCATTTGTTTACATGCACCGGGCTCGGTACATCATACAAACTGCATCGTACTTTCGATTCCAAATTGAATATGTGATAGTTTTAGCATTTCACATGCCATGTCTAGGATAGCCGAGCCTGCCTAGATTACATCTTTGCATGTGTTGCATTAGACATTTCAGTATGCTTAGGTCCATGCATGGATTTCTAATAAGCTTCTGTTTTGGCACGGAGTACGATGTAAGTATTTTACGCTTTGGCATATCGCATGCGTGTGAATGTTACCATGACAATAGGATTGCCATGCGGCTAAATGCTTATATGTGATATTACTGTTTGAATGCCTGTGGGTGGAGGTTGGATTGCCTGAGTTGGAACAACTCGTTGAAATCCGAATTTTAGCCTACTCGCGAGTAGCACAAAAACCAACACGTTTTTCGAGACAAAACGGATACGCAATGTGTATTTTCAAATTAGGCAATCTAGTCTATACTTTTGTGTTGTGCGCATCACATAGTAATTCTAGGCTAATAACTGGAATAAGAACGCATAAAGTTTTCAAAAACGGATATCACGGTTAGTAGAGGCCGGTCTTCGGACCGGGCGAAAGGGGGTGCTCATAGCTGACCTTCCCCGATCGTACCCAAGCTCCCGAGCCAAGTCACTTTGGTGATGACGGACACGTGGCCTTCGGCACCGAGTCAGGGTTTCCTAAATTTCCCATTTTTAAAAAAAATATTTAGGTGGCGACTCTGTAATCTGGCAAAGCAGTCCATGTTTGGCACTACTTTTTCAAAAATCTGTTTTCTTCAAAACGATTTGCCAGAGTTGGACTCTTTGGTTCAGATTTAGAACCGCGACACAAAAGGGAGTCCGAACTGTAGCCGAGGTCCCCCGCGGACGTGCTACATGGTGCTTGATGATGATGAAGAAATGGAACCAAACTTGAGAGAAATGAGAGAGATAGAGATGGATATGTGTATGTAAGCTTGAGAGCAATTTTCTAACCCTTTCTCTTGAGTTGGGAGGCCAACTATATGGGGGAAAAAAGAGGAGGAAAAGAAGAGAGGAAACTTCCTCCAAGCTTCCCTCCAAAAATATCCCCCCGGATCCAGATCTTTTGGGAGAAAAAGGTGCATAGCTGTAAAGTGCACATTATGGGGATTATGGCCGGCCAAGTGCTTTTGCTGCAGGTGGCCGGCCGGCCACCCCCTATGGCCGGCCGGCCAAGGGGCAAAATGGTCCAGAGGAATTGCTGGCCGGCCACCACAAAAAGGTGTCCTCCCATGTGCCCTCAACAAGGCCCTGTGGTTGGAAATTGGCAACTCTAAAACAGGAGAGAGAATAGGCCAAATTTAAGAGAGGTTCAAAAGTGAAAGTTGGAATTACTGGCCGGCCATAGCATATTAGGGTCCTCCCATGTGTGTACAACACAAATATGTGGTTTTGGCTCGAAGAAAATGGCCCTAGGGTGTTCAACATTAGCCCGGAAGTGAGAAAAACGGGCGCCGGGGGGCGTCGGAGGAGCACAACTGGTTGCTGAGACAATTGCTGGCCTCCCACCCTCCAGTGATCTTCCTGGTGATAAAACAGAGGTACCTGCCAAAAATGAATGAAAACCGATGCAAAACGAATGCTCGGGGGCCAAAACGCATAGTTCGGGATCCTAAAAATAGGCCGTTAAGCACCGAAAGTGGTGTTTGGCCACGAAGTGGGTATCTAAGACCCCAGTGTCCCTTGAAAGGGAGTAAATGAGACACATGCCAAAAACCGGAGGAATCGGAGATGGTTGGGTGGTCCCGAACCGAGGCGCACGGCCTGACGGCTCCGAAAATCGGGAACCGGGCTCCGAAATGGGCAAAATGGCCTATGGCCACGAAATGTAGCCCACGGCCACTGAGAGATGGTCTACAGGACCTCTCCCTTCCCTCAGGAAAGAAAACAGAGAAAACCGAGTTCGGTTCGCAAACCGAGGCAAGGCACAGAAGAGGGTTCGGAAGTCCGGAGGCAGGGCGCACGGCCGCGACTCTGAGACTTCTCAACGAGCACAATATGCAACATCACCGAGCGCTCAATCGGCGACGTCTGAGTCTTAAGGTCGGTCAAAAATGGGGTGTCTACAGTTGCCCCTCTTTGAAAGAACTCGGAAGTCACATGTGACGGGAGTGAATGTCAAAGCCCAGAGACGACCCATTTTTGACAAGGCCGAAGACTTAGACAATCATACAAGATAAACAGAGATATGTGTGCCCGCAGGCATGCCCGCAGGCAGGGGCAAA